>CAUYQV010006672.1:0-12520 GCA_963574575.1 Galagoides demidoff
TTTTTTTGAGACGGAGCCTCAAGCTATTCCCCTGGGTAGAGTGCCATGGCATCACAGCTCATAGCAACCTCCAACTCCTGGGCTCAAGCGAGTCTCCTGCCTCTGCCTCCCAAGTAGCTGAGACCACAGGCACCCGCCACAACGCCCGGCCATTTTTTGGTTGCAGCTATCATTGTTGTTTGGCGGGCCCAGGCTGGGGATTCGAACCCGCCACCTTAGGTGTATGTGGCTGGCGCCTTAGCCGATTGAGCCACAGGCGCCGAGCCGAAGCATGAATTCTTAAACACTACACATCAATTCTGTCTGTTTCCTTAAATTTTGATATAACAAAATCATACATCATCTGCTCATTCGTGTCAATATTATTCACTCATCATTACATTTGCAAAATTTATTCATACTCGGATTGTCGTTTGTAGGTGCATTTCATTAACTTTCATTGATCTTTGGTATTCTGTTAATTAAATAGACCACAATTTAATTATCCATTCTACTCTTAATGTACATTTGAATTGTTTATATTTTTTGTTTATTAAAAGTAACGCCACTGTGAGCATTTTGAAACACGTCTTTTGGGAAATGTGCAAATGTATTTTAGTTGAATAAATAACCCCAATACATTGGTGCCTCATAAAGTATATCAGTTTTCAATGATGATGGATAATTAAAAACTCTTTTCTGAAGTGTTTATAGTAACTTTCCCCCTGCCCAGTAGTTTTCACTGCTTTTCAACTTCAGCAATGCTCAGTTTTAACAGCCATATTTATGTTAGAGTTTCTAGAAAGTATCTGGTGTTATCTCATTTAATTCACATTATCTTCACTACTAATGACGTGGACCATCATTTCCATTATGCATTATGTCCATTTGCAAACCTTTCCCCAGGTCTCGTCTCTGCCTTGTTCTGTCCTGTCTATGCTCAGGAGTTTGAACTCAATAGGCTGCAACTCTATACCTTACTTGTATTTAAGTCTCAGGGTGGATTTTGTCAATAATAGAATTTAGCAGAAAGTAGAAGTGACTATGGGAAAAGAAATTAGGATAGTTATTTCCCCATTGGTACTGCAGCATTCTAAGGTTACACCTCCTCGTCCATCTCTTCTTGGCTCAAGGTCTTCTCATGCTCTGGCAGCACTGTCTTCTGCTGCTGTCCTGTTGAGCCAGATTGGTAATGACTCCTTGTTGTTAGCCCTGAGTTTTTACCATTCCTGTAGCTAGCAAGGGCATCTGTAAATAATATCTTTCTCAAAATCTTGTAAAACATTTCAGTGTGGCATCTCCTTTCTGCTGGACACTAAGTAATTCAGTCACTGGTATTAGGACTAATCCTATGAAGCAGACTTTTGAAATGGTTTACCCAGTTATTTGAAGGGTGTGCTTTCATTGTGGGTAGAAAAGGACCCTTTTGGTTTGCAGCATACAGTGGTAACACTTCTTCTTCTTTTTTTTTTTTTCCAATCACCTGTTAGTCATGGGATGGACTGACTGTGGAGGTCAAGACTTTGAGATATAATGTCACTGTGACCATTAGTAGCTTAAGCAGCAAGACTGATTTTGGTCATTTTAATATGGGATGATAATTTGAGACTTCCCAGAGATCCACAAAGAGAAAGAGGTAAGTTCAATATTGAACTCCTAATGCAAGGATGACCAGAGAAACAGAAAGTAACTGTGAAGGCTTAAAAGAATTTCTTTTCTACTGTAGCAATAGAGTATATTATGAATATATCTGATGATCAATTCTGAAACATAACTGTAATAGATTTCATAGGCACTCCTTAAATGCCCAACTCTGTTTTGCCTGTTGCCTCTCATGCTGAGGTAGTGCACTGTCTGGGAAGGAGTGGCATCCTGGTACTTGAAATTGCCTTATTTTGTAGTTGAAAGGGGATTGAGAAGTGTCAGTTTTCCCCAAGCCTCTCTTGCTGGATGAAGGAGTTCCTCACCCCGTGGGAACCAAGAATCCTTCATTTGTATAAAACCTTTCCACTTGCTTCACCTATGGAAGTTGTCTCCAAGGTGATATTTAGGACTTCTCTTATTTTTCAGGCTTATAACTAGAACTGGTTCTAACAAGTCAAGACAAAGACAGACAATCTCTAGAGAGGAAAATGCAAATCAAAGAATTAAGGCAAGAAGAATTCTGGGGAACATGCTGGAACAGATTCTCAGAGCTTTAGACAAAGAGAAACAAAAAATAAGATGGGCACTTAGAAAAGATCCATCAATAAGGGTGTACACCACAGGTCTAAGGGGAGTACTTGGGAGTGGTGATGATTGTTGAACTGCTATTTGAACATGGACTCAACTGGTGCCTCCACTAAAGGATTCTGAAGGCTCATGGAGATGGGAATTTTGGGGTCAGATATATTTTTTGTAATCTTCCCAAAAATTCCTTGTGTATAATTCCCAAGATGGCACAGATGACAGGAATTAAAATATACTTCATTGAGGGCAGCACCAGTATCCTTGAAAATCTTTCTTGGAGACATTCTCTTAGCATCTCTGTCAACTCATAAAAACAGACTCTTACCTGAAAAGAAAATTACACTGCAGAATAAGAACAAAATCACTCCTCATTGAAAATCGCTGGTTGAGAGAACAGGTGTCTCCACTGACTTCAGATAGCAGAATGCAATGTGGTAGTGCAAATGAAAGCACCCCAGTTTTCTCAGAGTAGCTTAATAAAGAGACATTTACTCAAGTTGAGGGCAGGGAAATAATTGGTTAGCTATTACTGCTGAATAATGTCTTTGTCTCAAATAGTTTTTTAGTAAGTATTTGAAGGAAGGATATAATAAAACAAAATAATTAAAATAATAACTTTTATATATGTGTAATTATCTTTTCCCAGCATTCCCTTCTTACAAAGTTGAAGTATACCATAGCATTTACATCTTCATTTGAAAACCTAGAATTCTGTAATTAAAAAATGTGAATTATGTAAGTAGTGAGCAACCTTTCTTGAGATTAAGAAGAAAAGGAATAATGTGCGGCCTCTAAAAAAAAAAATCCAAACAACTTTGGATCTTATCATTGTGATCACTATCATCTGGGACTATCCAACATACACTAATTTATCAAAATATTCACCATATGAATAATAATAAGAAAAATATCTGTGATTTAAGCCCTTATGAGACAGGTGCTATGATACTTAGTTTACACAGACTACCACATGTAATGTGTAGAACATCAGAATCCCTGGGAGAGACACAGGTACCAGCAATGACCCATTGAGGGGCTTCCCTGCTGAACAATGGGGGTAACATGGCGACCCCAGTGGCCTAGAAGGCAGAGTTTGTAGCCAATGAGGATTATTATCAAGTCTTAAGGTTTGATGGTATTGTCCCCATTAAGTTTGGACTTACCTGGCATCTATCTCTCTTTTCTCATTTTCTATTTTTCCCTTTATAAAGGGAATATCTATCATATGCACACTCCAACACTGTCTTTTAGAAGCACATAACACGTTTGGGTTCATAGTTTCACAGCTGGGAAATAAATTACCTCAGGATGAATCACACCTAGAGGCTCACCATCCCTGACTTAAATAATATTTAGATGAGACTCTGGGCTGTAGATTTTTGAGTTGATGCTGGAATGAATTTAGACTTTTGACACTGCAGTGAGGCAATAAAGACATTTTTCACATAGGAAAGGCAAACATTTTGGGGGATCCAGGAGTAGAATACTACACAATGAATGTTCGGGTAGCCTAAAATTCCTATGGTAGAATCTTACCCCCCAAAGTGATAATGTTAGGATGTGAAGCCTTTAGTGATGACTAGGTTATAAGGGTGCAGCCCTCATGAATGAGATGAGTGCCCTTATAAAAGAGAGCACCAAGAGCTCCCTCATGCCTTCACTATGTGAGGACATAGCAAAAGGGACCTGTGGATGAAGCAGGAAGTGAGCTATTCCCAGAGACCGAGTCCATCAGTGCCTCAATCTTGGACTTCCCAGCCTCTAGAACTGTGAGAGATAAATTCCTGTTGTTTAACTCATTCAGTTTATGGTATCTTATTATAGAACCCTGAACACCCTAAGACAGTATCCTGTAAGTTGCATTACTCTCTTCATGTCCCTTGATAGCAAACTGAAACCCTAAGTCACTTGACAAAAGTCTGTTGGCCTATAAACAGGCGAGCCCAGCGAGACCGACTTAGAAAAGAAGCACTTAAACAGAACATTAGCCAAGGAGGCAGAAACAAAAAGTGCATAAGGAAGTACTAATCAGAGGTAGCTCGAGGGAAGTGCATTAGTATAAAAGTAACACCCAAATCATCAAATCCAGGAATAATTGAGCCAAATATAGATGGAAAGACAAAGCTTAATGTGCATATCTCTAGGAAAAAAATTACAAAAATTTAATTGAAACGGGCTAGGAGCAACAGAAACTGTTGCTGTCTACTTAACACCTGTTTGCTACTTTTCCTTAGAAAAGAATTATAATTATATTCGTGTTAGCTATTCCTTTCTCTAGTTCAGGCATAAATCCTAACAGTTTAAATCTTGTTTTCTTTATAAACAGGTGGCTTAGGAGTGACGGCATCAAACCATCATCTGCAGATAAGATGTAAGATAAATTTTGCCAGGGAATTATGGAAAATATTTCCTTCCCTTCATAAAGAAATCTGCAGAAAGATGAAGTCACTTCATTCACTGGGCAGGGTAACATCTGCATAAATCCCTGGAACTACAGAACCCAAGCTGTGGAAGTAAAAGGAAAATTTAAAACATCAGAGAGAGAAATGGAAAGAACTTGAATCTTTCATGTCATTGAGCTTCAGAACTAACAGCCACAGAGCCCATCAGCCTCTAGACTTTTGATTAAATATGATAAAGAATTATTAAGTCATTGAAAGTTGTTTTCAAAATTTATAAACAAAATTATTCAAACTGAAACAGGTATTTATTAAAAAGTCACTGTGGGTTAAATACAGAAATTAGTATTTACTTTATAGAAGCCCAGTTATTAGTTTAAACATTTTTCACATTGTACTTAGCAGTATATCTTCATTGCTTTAAATTTCTCAATTAAGAAAACCATCATGTTTGTCATACATCTTGTATCAGTGGTTTATAATGAAATACAAGTCAAGTAAAACCCCAGAAAATAACATGTTTTTCAGAAAAAAAAATATGGGCCATATCACTGATCTCTTACTCAAAGTTTGATATGTAGAGAAAAATTTTATGAAAGCAGATTTAATAGAGAATTTTAAATCCTTCTACTTCAATTTTACTCAACTTATATAGGAATGTTATAATTTACAAACATATATTTTAACCAAAGTAAGATTAGTATTTATATGTCCATAAATAATGCTTTCCAAGGTTTCCATTCATTTCCCAAATTACTTGTGAAGTCTTTACATATAGAGACATTTATACGTGTCAAATGTGGCAATTATACAAGTAGTCGCAGACTCTGATTTAAAAAAAAATCTCTCATTTCATGTGGCTTGTGTAGCTCAGGCCTCATATTCGTCAATGCTGTGATTTATTGAGAGACCGACCATGATAAAGGCAAAGGAAATGGAGCACATAGAATGGCTTGAATGGAAGCACAATGATAGTATTGATAAAAGAAAATGAGTAGAGTTTTTCAACAATTACAGTCAACAGCATAACAGTCATAATTGAATGAACATCACACAGTAAATGAAAGGCAGCTATGGACTATTACAGTTTTGATTCTAGGAAGAGTGAGTAATAATGTTCCCGGTAGTTAATGGGGCATTCACTGACTCACGAAAGTTTAGCAAGTAGAAATGAACCACTCATTTAGCATCCAAACCACTCTGAAGCGGTACTTGTGGATAAATAGAACCATCCATCCATGGGGCTCAAATAAGATTCAATATTGACTTTAGTGTACACTATCAAAAACCATCCAGGTGAATCGTGGCCTTATTACTTCTTAGAAGAAAGAAAACTTGAAAAATCTTAAAAGAAGAAGTTGGTGAACCAAACTAATGAATTGTGTCTCACACACTTGAAGACTTTCAAATATGTAAGCACATGAAACTTATTTTAAAAATGTAACCACATACCCGTCCTTATTTGCCTGGAGAGTTGAACTTACAGACACGTCCCTCGTCTTCCACTTTTTTGTGGTAGATGTGCCTGTGAAGTAACTCTATCCCCCCCCTTCCATCTTGCACTTCTAAAAATTTAATCTTTAGAGCTGGGTGCAGTGGCTCACGCCTGTAATCCTAGCACTCTGGGAGGCTGAGGTGGGTGGACTGCCCGAGCTCACAGGTTGGAGACCAGCCTGAGCAAAAGCGAGACCCTGTTTCTAAAATTAGCTGGGCGTTGTGGCTGGTGCCCGTGGTCCCAGCTACTCAGGAGGCTGAAGCAAGAGAATTTCTTGAGCCCAGGAGTTTGAGGTTGCTGTGAGCTATGACACCACAGCACCCTACCAAGGGCAACAAAGTGGGACTGTGCAGCTTCTCAAACCTTGGAATCAGAAAAAAAAGCAAAAACAAAAAACCTGAAAATACCATCTAGAGGTAACATTTGTAAATTTTTGCTCTATTTTGTTGACGTACATGTCACTTTAAAATAATTATAATGCTTCTTAGGTATATTTTAAATCAGGAATAAAATCCACTGCATTAATATTTTTAATGTGCTTTTACTGAAAACAAATTTATTATCACACCTTGAAATCGTGTAATGTTGACAGATTAAACAGAATTAGTTCTAACACGGCTAACAGCTATAAAAATTGAACCTCAGTTATTAAATAAATGTTCCCAAATCTTCTCTCATTTTGCTTAGCAAGTGTTCTAGCTTTAAAAATACAAATAATCTGGAACAGATTTTTATTTTGCCATAAATATGAACAGTTCCTTGTGTGTCTGTGTGTATATTTCCACCTCAGCAAGGCAGTTGCGTTTATCAGTGTTCTCTCACCAGAAAGAGGATGAGAATCCAGAGTTAACATCCCCAGCATTAGAATTGGTACGGCTGGCTCTGAAAGGAGGCCCCTTCTTCATCTTGTACTGCTTTCAGGTTCAGTGAACAATTTCAGGCCTCGATCTGCATAAGAATGCCACTTTGGCAGCAGGCCTGAAATATCATGGAATACAGCGCTGACATTAGCGCCCCTCTGTACTCAGAATGTAATTTGGAGTTGGAAAAACCGGGCTTCCTGCTGGGGGCTGGCTCCTCACAGTCCCGCATGGGGCATGCTGCTCCTCCAGCCAACAGTGGTCCTTGAATGTCTCCACTGGGTCACAGTACATGGAGCCCTGTAAATCCCAGGATTCCATCGATCATAATGCTTTATCCTGGCTAAAAACCGGCTCCCATTTCCTCCTGTGGTTTTCTGTAATTCAATTGTCACCTAAGCCAGAAAACTTAGAGCCAATTGCCTACAACTCCTGCCTTTTCTCAGCCAGGTCCAGTCATTCTATTTCCCCAAAGACTTTCTAATCTCATCTGTTATGTCTTTCTTCACTTCTTTAAGCAAACTAGTAGTAAATAATAATGAGCTTCTACAATACACTTGGTTTCTATGGACAAAGTAGTTGAAAACATAAGACACTGCCCGTGTCACAGATTATATTTCACATATAACTCTAATGTCATAAAAAAATGAGTTGTTCTTGCCTTTCCTGTCTTATGTAGCTGACAGGTACTGAGGGAATGGAGGAGAAGAAACAATTTAAAGAAATTTATGATATATTTGGAAAGATAAAATAAAACAACTGGGAACTACGCACAGCCAGGTCATAACAGGACGTAGTTATAATCCTGTGGGCCACACAGGATGGGTAGGTAAATATGGCCTGGGGGAGGGAGAAGATACTTGAGGGTGGGGTAGGATTAACTCTGAGTCATGAAAGGTGAGTGAAGTCAGACTGTAAAACATCAGGTGAGGAAGACGATATGAACAAAGAAATACAGAGGGAGATATATGCACATGTACAAACACATCACCCACACCTGTGTGTCTGGCACGGTCGAAAGCGTATCAGATGGAGGGGAGGGTGCGTACGGAAGACGAATGTTCATATAGGTGGGAGAAGGCCACGTGTGGGAAGACTGCCAGACCAGACCATTGTGATACAAAATAGATATGGACAACAAGATTTTGACAAAGACATGATTGAGGTCCTGTAGAATTTAAAGAGTCTCACAGAGAGTACCTGGATTCCAGCAGACCAAGGATCAGCTACGGTGGGGGTCTCTCCTGAAAGGATCCCATTTCAAAATGGCATAGATCTAGATGACATGGGGGATAGGACGATGAGGGACTGCTAGCTATCTTTATGGTTTGCAGCATAGATATTACAAATATGGCCTTATGAAAAAAGAAAGACATTTGGATGAGGTTAGTTTTGGAGAAAAGGGATTGGAAAACAATGCAGTTATTTGCATCAATACGCTTTCCAGGGTGAGGCAACAAATGGAAAAAAAAGAATACAGAACCAATTCTAGTCAGTAGAAATAGGACTTCACACTTGGGTATGAAGCAGGGGCTTTCATCCAAGGTTTGTTCTGGATCTGTTTTGATAAAAATGGTCATTATAATAACCTCACTTCTCATTTGAAGACAATAACAGCTGCTAAAGCTTACTGAATGCTTACTCTGTGCCAGACACTGATTGGCATATTATGTTCAATTTATCATGGCAAGCCAATAAAGTAGGACTATATTTATTACAATGTAACAAATGAAAAAATTGAAATAAAGGAAATTTTCCAAAGTCATAGAATTTATGAGAGTCAGAGCTAGAATTTAATCTCGTTCAAGTGTCCAAGTTTATAGCACTCTATTAGGCTGCCTCATTGTCACCTATAAAGCCCTACATATAAATCTTACATTCAAACTATCCTTTAATGTGGACTGTAATGATCCAATTTTGATGATTGCAAAATATCATATTTAATTTTTAAATCAAAATGGATAAAAAGAGAGTTCAGCCATATTACATGTCCTTATATTCTGTTTTAAATTAAATTCCTCTGGCTCAAATTCCAAGAGAATCTTCCTAAAATAATTGAACCTGAGACAATAGATAAAACTATTTGTTATTAGGCCTGGAACATAGCATGACTTAGAATATTTTGTCTATTTCATTTGCATTTTATTGATTTTTTTTCTGTTAAAAAATCCATTTTAACAAAATAATGTGGCAGAGTTTTTTTCTTTTGCTAGAGTGATCAATAACATTTCTCCCTTTTCTCCTATTAAATTATATTTACAAGTGAGAATGTTCAAATTTAGGACTTTGTCCAACAGCTGGCATAAGAAGACTCACAACTGTATGTATGAATCTAAATGACCGAGTAGCTAGCAAGTCATTTGTTAGTGTTATATCGCAAACTGACCCAGGCTAGAAGAAAGATTAGCAGTAATTTCAATGTAAGTTTTTTAGTTAGATAAGTATTTCAAAAGCAAACCTAAGTTGAAACCATCAAGTCTAGCTAAATATTGTGGCAGATGCCTATAGTCCCACCTGCTTGGGAGGCTGAGGCAAAAAATATCACTTAGGCCCAGGAGGTTGCTGTGAGCTGTGATGCCAAGGCACTCTACCAAGGGTGACAAAGTGAGACTCTGTCTCAAAATATATATATGACATTAAGTCTGTTCCTTATGGATATAATTGTTTTTCTTTTGTACTCTTTTTTTCTTTTTCTTCACTTGGTCAAAGTCCTCCATAAAATCATGTATTTTTAAATAGTCTCCTACATTAGACTTTCTCCTTCACATTCACACAGATTAATGTTCTCTAATTCTTTCTTTGACCATCCTTTTCCAAGTTTATATCTTTGTGCTCCAGGCCTTACATTATACTTCCAGGTCTTCCTAATCATTTCTTCAAAATCGGACGATTCTCTCTCTTTCTCTCTCTCTCCCCATCTTTCCCCCCACCCCTTCCTCTTTCTCAGGCTCTGTCTTCCCCTCTCATTCAATGATCTCATCATCCTCATTATTGATGTTTTATATCATTGGGGAACCAATAACATAGACTTATACCAAACTCTAAAACTTCGACTTCTACAAGTTTTAACCACTTCTTTCCCCTCCATGACATCCCTCAATATCCTTCCCTTTCTTATCAGTCCTCTAGTTCCTAGAATATTGAAATGGCCTCCTATTTCAATTTCCAACCACTTCCTTCTTATCATTTTGACATTCATGAAATGAACCATAACTCTATTCAACTTACTCCAACTAAAAATTCACCAGTGATTCTAAGTTGCCAAAAAAAAATTCATGAGTCTTTAATTCAAGTTCTCATGTAACCTGATTCTACACACCGTCACAATCATCTTCATTGTCCCTTTCAGATGTGTTCTATTTCTACAAACTGGAGTACTATTCCTTTCAAATAGGTATTTTTATACGAGTCTCTTCTCATGCTGTTCATATATTAGTAGGAATGTCTTTTTCTTTTAATTTCAGGTTAATGTGAGGGTACAAACAACCAAGTCACAATATTTGAATTTGTTAGGTTGAGTTCCCCTTGTAGTTATGTCCCGCACCCCAAAGCTGTGCCATACACCCCTATGTTGTGCCCATTCAGTGAATGCTTTCTCTAGGTCTGGAAACACCCAAATGCTACCCATCTTTAAATTCATGATATCCAGTTTATATAACGCCTTCTCCAGGAATGTTTTCTTTTCTCTGGCTTCTCAAACTGAATGGAATCATTTCCTTTCAACATATTGTCACTTTGGTTATCCTCTAACACTGAGCATGATTGGCTTAACGCTACTGTTGTTTAAGTTTTTATTTCTATTTTTTTTTTTTTTGCAGTTTACCTCTAGGTGCCACCCTCCTGTTTGTTTTAGTATGTATTATTGCTTAACAAATTTCCCAAACTTAATGGCTCAAAACAATAATAATAAAATTATTATCTCTCAATATCTGTGGGGCAGGAATTCAGTTGGTACTTAGCTGACTTGTCCTGACTCAAGAGTTTTCATGAGATTGCAATTAAAATGTCACTGCGGCTGTCAAAAGGCTTAACTGGGACTGCAGGATCCACCCCACGATGACTCACTTGTATGACTACTGTCAGAAGGCCACAGTTCCTTGCCACAAAAGATTCTAAAAGCCGAAGTGGGGGGCTTGAGTTCCCTCATGATATGACATGTCCTCTTGATGGGCTCCTGAGAGCAGGTGATCAGAGGGAGAAAGACACATCAAAGATCTTTCACGTCCTGGTGTCAGGGTCATACACTGTCAATCTGTCATATTTTATTTCAGCATTTTTCAATCTTTTTATCTCATGGCACACTTGAACTTATAGTTAAACTTCTGTGGCACACTTAAATTATGTTGCTCCAAAAAAGGAAAGAGTAAAAAGATTGTACTTACTGTGCTTTGAACTTCTTTCAAAGATAATTTAATTAATAACTGGCACGCCAGTTGAAAATCTCTGTTCTATTTGATGGACATGATCACTAAGTCCACCCTACACTTAAGAGAGAGAATTAGATGCTATATTTTATACAAAATGATAAATTCTTATACATACTTTTTTCATATTTTTTAATATTTAATAATTTTAAAATATTTTTTAAATGACCATGCTATTATTTGGTAATGTGTATTTTTCTACACTGTGTACTTCAGAGGAGGAATCCTACCATTTTCTCTGTATTCTCCAGGATAACTTGGTATATGTGTGAGCTTTGTATCTTTGTGTGCTCATGGAGGTAATTTGGTTTATGTGTATATATATTTTTTTGTATTAACACTAAAAAATTCTTCTAGTCAAGTTGTTTTAGGACAAAGAAAATATTTAAAGTTTTCTTTTTTTTTTATTAATTCAGCCTTTGCTTAGAATAGTTTAACACAAACTTTCTGAATGTAAGAGCTGTGCAATCAGTAATACATTGTCTAATAAAGTGACAGCTTTTACCTAAATAAAAAGAAATAGTGGATCATGTATTTTTCTAAACTAAGGATACTGAATAAATAGAAAAGTTGATGGTGAAGAAGTGTCAGAGCTAAACTACTTACTTCTGTTTTCAATGGGCAGCCTTGGGCATTCTGGTGGGTTTTTTTTTTTTTCTCTTGGTGTTTTATAAAATATATTTTTAAAAATATCTTTAAAAACATATCCTCTTTGAAAAACAAATTTACACAATGGAAGAGAATTAAAATGATGACTCAACAAGCCATGTATCTTAAGCAGTTTTCAACTGACAAATCATTGAGATAAAAATGACAAACTTCTGGCTCGGCACCTGTGGCTCAAGTGGCTAAGGCGCCAGCCACATACACCTAAGGTGGTGGGTTCGAATCCCCAGCCCGGGCCCGTCAAACAACAATGATGGCTGCAACCAAAAAATAGCCAAGCATTGTGGTGGGCACCTGTGGTCCCAGCTACTTGGGAGGTGGAGGCAGGAGACTCGCTTGAGCCTAGGAGTTGGAGGTTGCTATGAGCTGTGATGCCATGGCACTCTACCCAGGGGGACAGCTTGAGGCTCTGTCTCAAAAAAAAAAAAAAAAAATGACAAACTTCTGAAAGACTATTCCTATGCTTTC
>CAUYQV010006679.1:0-75000 GCA_963574575.1 Galagoides demidoff
AATTATATTTCACACATAAAATGGCTTTCAAAGTCTCAACACTTAATTGTGATTTTTTCGGATGTACGCACTTTATTTACCGTAGAAAAAACGCGTTCAGTGGCAGCATTAGTTCCTTGTAAGGACAGCGTGTATCCCACAATTTTTAGTGCATTATTGTATGGAACATGGTTTATTTCAAAATGATGAAATATTTCTAACCATTTGTTCTCTATTGTGATTTTTGCTGATGCCCAAGATTTAACCTTTTCCTTATCAATATTTTTTTAATAATGATACCACATAAGTCGTAAGTGTGACTTTCAAGGCTGGCGCTAGACTTTTTGCTGCCACTATAAAATATAAATAATATGAGTACTGTCTGCTAAATTCATGAAATAAATAAATAAATAATTTACCTAAATTATCTGAATAGTTGGTTTGTTGACATCACTTGTTTAACTAGCACTAGCACACAGTATGATGTGTATCGTCTGAGAGACAGTTACAAAATGTTTTCGTTCTTGCCAAGGCCAAAAAATGCCATTGTTCATTAAGTCCAAACAATGGTGGTGGAATTCTAACAACTGATCAAGAATGCGAACTTTGATAAGCAGTTCTCGATAATCAGTTCTCAACAATTATTTGTTATTATTAAAGTTTAACATTGTAAAATTAATATAAAACTCATATCCTGGCAAAATAGCCACATGGCAGCCAAAAACTGTATATTCCCTTCCCGTTCTTCTGCCGTTCCCTAGCTTGTTGTGCATTATTTCCAAAAATCGGGACTTTTTTTAAAACGCCGTGGGATGCGGGACAAATTGTTAAAAATTGGGACTGTCTCGGTGGGACGTCTGGTCACCCCTCTCATACTAGTCTCCCTAGTACATGGGAGGTGCTGGCCTAGTAGGGCCTGGAGGCGGAGTAAGTCAGGACCTCTGTCTTCCCTCTGGCCCCCTCAAGAGGCCAAAGGAAGCCTTTCCAGACCTCTGCTCACCTCCCATGCGGTCTTCAGCAACTACACGTGAGTCCTCACCCTACCAGGCACCAGGCTGGCTCTAGGGATCCGGCAGCAGACACTGTGGATAAGGCCTCACTTCTTCCTCAGGGTCCTGCCCCTTTTTCTTTTTTTTTTTTTTTTTTTTTGCTGGGGCTGGGTCTGAGCCCAACATCTCCGGTACATGGGGCTAGCACCCTATTCCTTAAGCCACAGGTGCTGCCCCCACCTTTTTTTTTTTTTTTTTTTGAGACAGAGTCTCACTATGTCGCCCTCGGTAGAATGCCGTAGTGTCACAGCTTGCAGCAACCTCAAACTCCCGGCCTCAAGCGATTCTCTTGCCTCAGCTTCCCAAGCAGTTGGTACTACAGGTGCCTGCCACAACTCCTGGCTATTTTTTTTATTGCACTTGTCATCGTTGTTTTAGCTGGCCTGGGTCAGGCTGGGCTTGAACCCAACAGCCTCGGTGCATGTGGGCGGTGCCCTACCCACTGAGCTATGGGCATCCTCCCCTTTTCAGTTTCCTCCTTTAATTGAGACAGCGTCCTACTCTCTTGCCCAGAATAGAATGCCATGGTGTTAGCCTAGATCACAGCAACCTTAAACTAACTTCTGGGCTCAAGCGATCCCCCTGCCTCAGCCTCCTGAGTAGCTAGGACTACAGGTGCCTGTCACGATACCTGGCTAGTTTTTCTATTTTTAGTAGAGATGGGGTCTCAAGTTTCTAATCTCCAGAGATCTTCTTGCCTCAGCCTCCCAGAGTGCTAGGATTACAGGCATGAGCCACCGTTGCCCAGCCAGAGGTCCCCTCTTTATTAGGGAGGAGATCTCCATGAACAAACAGGCAGCTGAGGATGTGTGACAGAGGCAGGAAGTGTTGCTGAGTGCAGGAGAGGAGGGTGGTGGCCAGTGTTCCCTCTGTCAGCATTACCTTCCCACTTGAGTTGGGGCTTCCTCTAAGCAGCGATTTGAGTGTGTCCTGTGTACACAGCTACATCCCACAGTAGGCCCTGGGGGAAGTTGTGGTGGAGTGGATGAATTGAGGGAGGGGCACTCACTTCTGACAGCCATCATCTGGGTGAGGTCATCCCGTTTTGTAGAAAATAGAAAAACTAGGTAGGCATTGTGGTGGGCACCTGTAGTCCCAGCTACTTGGGAGGCTGAAGCAGGTGGACCTTTTCAGCCCAATAAATTGTCCCCCCAATTTATTTTTATTGTTGTTTTTGGAGATAGTCTCACTTTGTCGCCCTTAGTAGAGTACCGTGGTATCATAGCTCACAGCAACCTCAAACTCTTGGGCTCAGGTGATTCTCTTGCCTCAGCCTCCTAAGTAGCTGGGACTACAGATGCTGCCACAATGCCCAGCTATTTTTTTAGAAACGTGGTCTTGCTCTGGCTCAGGCTGGTTTCCACACTCTCTTTTCTGAGACAGTCTCACTCTGCCCTCGGTAGAGTGTTGTGGTGTCATAGTTCACAGCAATCTTAGAACTCTTGGGCTTAAGCGATCCTCTTCCCTCAGCCTCCCAAGTAGCTGGGACTACAGGCAGCCACCACAATGCCCAGCTATTTTTTGTTGCAGATGTCATTATTTAGCTGGCCTGCGCTGGGTTCAAATTCACCACCCTTGATTCACGTGGCCAGTGCCATAACCACTGTGCTATAGGCGCAGAGCCCTCAATAGAGTTTTTTTTTTTTTTTTTGAGAGACAGGGTCTTACTATCACCCTCAGTAGAGTGCCATGGCGTAGCAGGCGCCTGCCACAAGGCCCAGCTATTTTTTGTTGCAGTTCTGCTGGGACCGGGTTTGAACCCGACACCCTCGGTATATGGGCCTGGCACCCTATCCACTGAGCCACAGGTGCTGCCCTACATGCATCTCAGGAGTAAACAGGTGTGAGCACCAGGTCTGCATGGGGGTGTGGTGGGGATGAGTGGGTGTTATTTCCTTCTGGTGGGGAAGGCAGTGTGGTGTGGTGCTAGGATTGGAGGCAGCCTCGGCTCAAATTGCCCTTCTGCCACCAACCGAGAGCTGTGTGACTAGGGGCAAGTCATTCTGCCTCAGTTTCCTTACCTGTTAAATGGGACTGAAAAGAGCTTTTGTTACCCAGGGCCATTGTGATGTGAAAAGCAGATTGCCTGTGCCTTGGAGATCTCATGGGATGGAGGGTGGAGTTGCTGCCCCCAGGGCGTTCCTTTGGTCATTAGGGGGTATAAATTAGAAGAAGGCCTTAAGTATGGACGTGTCACAGTTAATGCCCAGTGACAGAAAATGTCTTTAATATTAAAGAGAAGGGAAGGGAAAAATCTTAGGATTGGGAGCCGTGAGTTGTGAGGAAGTGTGACACCGCATCAGGTGGGTTTGGTTGTGGATAGAGCAGAAGTGGAGGCCAGCAGGGCCAGACTGAGCAGTCTGGGGCTTGGGGGCCATAGTTTTTTCTGCCCCTTTCTCATGCTTGCTTGGAGTATTGGGAGTGAAAAGCCCTGCACTGAGAAATCATTGACTACTGGACAGGCACTATGCCCCTGGTCAGCTGGCTAGCCTGGGGTGTGTGTGTTTTCAGTTGCTGGGCCTCGTGCCTAGAAAGCTGTGAACATACCGGGAGGTTGATCTTGATCAGAAATGTGTAAGTTGGAGATGCCTGTAATCTTAGTACTCTGGGAAGCCGAGGCAGGAGGATCACTTGAGCTCAGGAGTTCCAGATCAACCTGAGCAAGAGCGAGATCCCATCTCTATTACAAATAGAAAAACTAGGTAGGCATTGTGGTGGGCACCTGTAGTCCCAGCTACTTGGGAGGCTGAAGCAGGTGGACCTTTTCAGCCCAAGAGTTTGAGGTTGCTGTGAGCTATGATAGTGTCAGGGAACAGTACACAGGGCATAGAATGAGACTTTGTCTCAAAAAAAAAAAAAAAACAAAACCCCAAACTGTGCAAGTTGAGGCAGGACTACGGGGTGTCAGAGAAGCCAGCTCTCCTTTAGCAAGGTGGGGCCAGGGTGGAATTATCAGATTTCAGTGGCCCCTGGGCCTGTACCACCTACCCAGCAGCTTGGGGAAGGAAGGGAGCTGCAGGGAAGTCTTTGCCTGGTGGAGTCCTCCTTTATTGAAGTGCTCCATGGTTCCTCCAGGGGGCGCTCTGGGCCAGGGCAAACCACCCTCTACCCTTAGGCCCTTGTTAAAATGCACATTCTGACTGGGTAGTCAGGGGGGCTGGTATCTGCATTTCTCACAAACTCCCAGGTGATGTTGATGCAGCTGGTCCAAGGATGCCACTGTGATTAGTGAAGAACTTGGGTAGGAACTTGGGGTATGTCGATAGGTGCCCCAAATAAATCAGCATCAGTAGGGAAGCGAGATTGTTTTTTATTTTTTTTTGAGACAGAGCCTCAAGCTGTCCCCCTGGGTAGAGTGCCATGGCATCACAGCTCATAGCAACCTCCAACTCCTGGGCTCAAGCGAGTCTTCTGCCTCAGCCTCCCAAGTAGCTGGGACTACAGGCGCCCGCCACAATGCCATTTTTTGGTTGTAGCCATCATTGTTTGGTGGGCCCAGGCTGGATTCGAACCCACCACCTTAGGTGTATGTGGCTGGTGCCTTAGCCACTTGAGCCACAGGTGCCAAGCCAGGAAATGAGACTCTTATAAATAGTATAAGAGGCCCCATCCCAGACCCCACTGAAGGGTTAGTACCTAGGTGGGGCTTCAGGGGATAGGCCTGTTCTTTCACATCATCCAAATGGAGCTAACTGACCCTCCTTTCCCATGACCCACATCCAGCCAAGATACACCTGGCTCTTGTGGGCACCCATATACCTTTCCCCCCCACCAAATTACTAAAAAGGCCTTTGAAGTGAAGCCCTCCATTCTTCTCTGTCTTCTTCCCCTGTGCAGAACGGTGGGCAAAGAGTTAAGGAGGTGGGCGGGGAGGCTTGTCCAGGTAGCCATGACATTTGGTGGACCACTCAGATGTTGGTGGAGGATACTGCTGTGTCTCTGCTAGAAGAATTCTTATACATTAATGAAGACAATTGAAGTCACTAATGCAGTAATTCATTCAGGCAAGGATAATTACTGGATGGCCAAACTATCAGATGACAGGTTGTTGGGGGACAGAATAGTCACAGAGTGTTTAAGCACTATCCAAAATTACCTGCAAATCATGTAGGGAACATGCATCTGTGCGTGCAAGATATCTGGCAGCCACCACCTTGACCAGGTGAATTCCCCTACCAGTAGGACAGCCCACTCCTGCCTGCCTCCTTTTGCAGATGTGGGGCTGGGTAGGGGGGTACAGCATTGCCCATGTGGTGCTCTTGTCCAAACCACAGGTAATGAATCAGGCATTCTACAAAGACTGAACTTTTCAAGTGGTAATTGTCATGAAAGGAAAAAAAAAAGGTGGCTAGATCCTTCTAGATTAAAGGAGCCATAATAACTACAGAGATGGGCTCAGCGCCTGTGGCTCAATCGGCTAAGGCGCCAGCCACATACACCTAAGGTGGAGGGTTCGAATCCCCAGCCCGGCCCTCCAAACAACAATGATGGCTGCAACCAAAAAATGGTCGTGCGTTGTGGCGGGCGTCTGTGGTCCCAGCTACTTGGGAGGCGGAGGCAGGAGACTCACTTGAGCCCAGGAGTTGGAGGTTGCTGTGAGCTGTGATGCCATGGCACACTACCCCGGGGGTTAGCTTGAGGCTTTGTCTCAAAAAAAAAAAAAAAAAACAACAACTACGGAGATGACACCCAAATGTAATTTGTGTTTTTTTTTTTTTTTTGAGACAGAGCCTCAAGCTTTCCCCCTGGGTAGAGTGCTGTGGCATCACAGCTCACAGCAACCTCCAACTCCTGGGCTCAAGCGAGTCTCCTGCCTCAGCCTCCCAAGTAGCTGGGACCACAGGCGCCCGCCACAACACCCGGCTATTTTTTGGTTGCAGCCATGATTGTTGTGTGGCGGGCGAGGGCTGCATTCGAACCCGCCACCTTAGGTGTATGTGGCTGGCGCCTTAGCCACTTGAGCCACAGGCACCGAGCCCTTTCCATCTTTTATTTGCTTAATTTGTTCTTCATACTATCAAACTTCTTTCTGTATGTCTGCACTACTGATTTCTGTTAAATTCCTCTGTCTGTGCTATCTTAGATGGCTAGTTTATTGTTACTATTTTTAACAGCATACTGGGTTGTCCCTCTTTTTTTTTTGAAACAGAGTCTCACTATCTTACCCTCGGTAGAGTGCCTTGGCATCACAGCTCACAGCAGCCTCAAACTCTTGAGGCTCAAGTGATTCTCTTGCCTCAGCCTCCCAAGTACCTGGGACTACAGGTACCTGTCACAATGCCCAGCTATTTTTTGTTGCAGTTGTTTGCTGGCCCAGGCCAGCTTCAAACCCGCCAGCTTCGGTGTATATGGCTGGCACCGTAACCACTGTGCTATGGGCAAAGAGCCTCGCTTGTCTCTTTTATTCATTTATTCATGCACCCTGTTCTCTCATCACTGACAAAAATTTAAGATATACTGGCCCAAGACCAGCCTTTGAAACCACTCTTTGTATGTTCTTTCATGCCAACATTGCAACCATATTTTTCTGGCTTATCGAGCAGTTTATGTAGGACAAGTTTAAACCCCTTGTTGAAGTTAAAATATATAAACAAGAATAATTTACCTGGCTTAGAAGCAGTAGGGAAAGTTTTACTGATTCAACAGGATTCATTATTCACATAGCTGTATTGAAGAGGGTTAGGTAGTGAGAAAGCCTTTAGTACTAGAATGAGGTATTTTCTTTTGCGAGGATTGGGAAATTGTCTTCACTGCTTCTGATTTTTAGTTATCTTGCTCCTTCTCCTGAAGGAACCCAAACAACAGTGATGGTTTAGGTGCTCTGAACTTCCAGGGCTTATGGTCTGTGCACATCTCTCATTTAAAAAAAAATACACTTTTTATATTTTTTATATCTCTATTTCTATTTTATCTTCTCAAAATTCCTGGTTCGAATGTTGAATTTTCATATAACCTTGAGCCCACCTGGCGAAGGTTGGGATCTGGGGTTTCCTTCTGAGGAAGGAGAAATAAATCTTATACTTCCTAGTAATCCTAAGACAGCAGCAGGCAGCAGCAGCAGAACTGCTCCTCCGAAGATAAGAACAAACCTTACACTGAGCTAAAATGACCTTGAAAAGCAAAAGAGAAAAAGATTATGTAACTAATAACAATAGCCTGGTTTCTAACATCTGCAGCAGTAACTATGTAACTGATATTGAATTAAAGGGGAAAAAAAGTATCAGAGAGTTGAGGAAAAAACTGTTCCCCGGAGCCCAGGATTTCACACCTTGAGGCACCTGAGTTCTCGCTGGCAATTCAAGGTTCCTTTCTCTGTGTGGTTGGTGTGTCTGTCTGTTTTAATTCCCGTTTTCCTGCAACACTTCTAGGTAGACCCCACACGACCCTGACTTCCTGCTGACGGTCCCAGGAGCCCACAGAACTGCTTTCACTATTGCACAGGAGGACTCTGGCCTTTCTAGAAAGCCTGGTCATTTTTTCTCCAGCAGGCTGGGCCGCAGACTGCGGCAGGATGTCCAGCTTATCAATTCTCAGCGACCCGCTTCTCGAAGCTTTTCCCACCTCCTGCTCCTCTCCTGGTTCTTGGGCCCTAGGCATGGTCTCGGGCCACTACCTTGACCTTGGCTTACGCTTTCTCCCCTGTTTCTAGCTGATTCTAAGTGGCAGGAAACCACAAGCTTCATCTGCCACGAGTAGAAGCCTGAAAACGTCTGAAACAGGTCCCCTATTAAGACCGACGGTTAACCCAGCATATGGCCACTTCGTGTGGGACTTCCTCTTTCCTAGTACATAATTGTGTCCCACCCCCACCCCCACCGCTGATGAGTGTTTCCTGTTCCTAGCACAGTTCCTTTCTCCAGAAACTATCTGTCTATTCCCAATTTTCTGTAGCTCTGAGCCCTAATTACAAAAATTATAGAATGGTATCTAGAATCCCATTGAAAGATAAATGTCCCTATATGTGCCTATGATTCTTCCATTCTCAATCCATTCCTTACAAAGCATAGCTGGTCATTTGGTTCTGGGGCTAGATGTTACCAAAACGATCATTCATTTATGATAGGGTCATCAGCTGCCACAATCTTTCAGAAAAGTAATTGAGTAATAAGTAAGGACCACTTAATCCCTTAAAATTACTCATTCTGGCTCGGTGCCTGTGGCTCAATCGGCTAAGGCGCCAGCCACATACACCTAAGGTGATGGGTTCGAATCCCCAGCCCAGCCCGCCAAACAACAATGATGGCTGCAACCAAAAAAAAAAAAAAAAAATGGCCAGGCGTTGTGGCGGGCGCCTGTGGTCCCAGCTACTTGGGAGGCAGAGGCAGGAGACTCACCTGAGTCCAGAAGTTGGAGGTTACTGTGAGCTCTGATGCCATGGCACTCTACCCAGGGGGATAGCTTGAGGTTCCGTCTCAAAAAAAAAAAAAATTACTCATTCCAAACATAGGTACACCAAAATTTGTGTTCAAGAAAATGCAGGATTTCTGTCTTGAAAAAATTTGAAGCCAGTCTAACTGTCCCAAAACAGGACTAAATAAAACATGGTATGTCAATGTAGTGAAATGTTATATCACCATTAGGTTATGTTTCTGAACAGCATTTTTATTTATTTATTTATTTTTTTAGACAGAGTCTCACTATGTTGCCCTCGGTAGAGTGCCATGGCGTCACATCGTATAGCAACCTCAAACTCTTGGGCTTAAGTGATTCTCTTGCCTTAGCCTCTTAAGGAGTTGAGACTACAGGTGCCTACTACAATGCCTGGCTATTTTTTGTTATAATTGTTATTATTGTTTAGCAGGCCTGGGCTGGGTTTGAGCCCTCCAGCCCCTGTGTATGTGGCTGGCACCCTAGCCACTGAGCTACAGGTTCTTTTTTATTGTTATTGATTCATTGAAGGTACAAGACGTGTCACACACTGAGACCCCACCCCCTCCCTCCTTCCCTCTCTCTGCTCTGCCTTTCCCCCACGAACAACATTTTTAAAATAAGAGAAATTCCGAATTGTCTGAATAATCTCTTTAAAATAAGTGAAAAGTGGCAAAGAATAACTTTGGTAATAATATGTATTACCCCAATTTCGTAAAGAGAAGAAAAAATGCTTGCATACAGGCATCTTAGGGCAAACATGAAAACATTAATAGCATTTTTATCTGGGTGGTAGAATTAGTGATGATTTTAAAATATATATCGTTCTGTATTTTTCAAGTATTCTACAATGAATGCGCTACTTTCCCAATCAGAGAAACAGATTTCTGTTATTGTTACTTGTTAAGAGAAATTAGACCACAAAAAAGCAAAAACACAAAGCCCCCTGCCTGTTTTTCTCTTTCTTTATTCTCTCACTGCAGTCTTTCTGTTTGATGTAGAAGAAAGAGGAGCTGAAGTTTGTGATGTTAAGAATGTAACTCCTTCCTACGACTCTGGAAGGTACAGATATATACACCCTTCCCATTTTAAAGGAAAGGAAAGAAAATCACAAAGAAAACGGTGGGGAAAACAAAATGTGCCCAAAGAAAGGCCCATTGGCAAAAAAGGGATGTTTCTCCTGCCTGTGCTGTTTCTGCCCGTGATATTTTTAAAGTTGTATCTTTCTCTGTGGGTGGACAATCTCATTTTATCCGAATAAACTTTCCTTTGGCAACAAAGACAGTCTACTTTCTGTAACATTTTCACTCTAGCTAACTTTTATTAGCCAAGATTTTGTCTGAACAGTACCAATTCTTTTAATGATTGTCCTAAAAATACAGACTAACTGGCCTGGATGAAATGGAATTGCATTTGTTCCAAGGAGCTGGTTGCAGCCTTTTCTGCCTGTACCTTGTTATTTCAGGGCAGTAACAAGTGTAAACCAGGGCTGGTACACAAATGGTAGAGGAGTAATGGTGGGGTGCCGAGGATGAAGTTGTCCTCTTCCCAGTTCCTCATTCTAATGCCAGCTGGTTGCTCCTCGCTGGTGGCATTAGAATTCTGCCCTTCCAGGCAAAGACCTGAAAGGTTGCAGGGAGCCTCCGGTGCGTGCTGACCAGGCCTTGTGTGAACTGACATGAAATATTTTTTTCCTTTTTCCAAACAGAGTCTCACTATTATTTATTTATTTATTTATTTTTTTAGACAGAGTCTCACTATGTCACTCTCGGTAGAGTGCTATGGTGTCACGACTCACAGTAACCTCAAACTCTTGGGCTTAAGCAATTCTCTTGCCTCATCCTCTTGAGTAGCTGGGACTACAGGTCACTGCCACAATGCCTGGCTATTTTTGTTATTGTTGTTGTTGTAGTCATTGTTGTTCAGTAGTCCCGGGGCTGGATTCGAACCCACCAGCCCCAGTGCATGTAGCCAGCGCCCTAACCACTGAGCTACTGGTGCCGAGCCAAACTGACATAAAATCTTAAGTCCCCCCACCCAGCCAACTGAATGGAATGGACATGCTCTTGGCCAAGAGGATCCCAGAAATGCCCTACAGCTGGTTGCTGGCCATGAGGAGGAAGGTCGAACGTGCCTCCTCATGGCCCTTTCCATCCAGATCCACTAGGAGAACGATTGTCCCTTCTCTTTCCCTCCCTGCAAGAACCAGATGTCACCACATCCAAATAAGACTAAAGATAAAGTCCTATCTCTGCCAGTTCAGCTTGGTTCCCCAAGCTGAGACCCTGCCCCCTCCCCGCTTCCCTCTCTCTGCTCATCCTTCCCCCCCCCCGCCCCCGTGAACAACATTTTTAAAATAAGGGAATTCTGAATTGTCTGAAGAATCTCACCCTCTGGTAATCTCTTACTGATCCATAACAAATTCCTCTTTTCTCTGCTCCTATAACCTCTTTTACCACAAAGATACCTTTGTGGCCTAATGGTTAAAATTCTGCACTTTCACTGCAGCAATCGGGTCTGATTCCCAAAGAATAAAATCATATTTATGCAAAGCATTTACTTTCACTCCTTTTTGCATCTTCTGCTTTGCCATCTCCCACGCCCCATAAAAACCCAGAGGGAACTTCTAATTACTGGGAGCCCCTAGGAACTCAAAAGAAGGCACCCCTTATCCCCTTTTTCTTTGAGGTCTCTGTCTTCCTCATGGAGTCCTAGGAGTCATAGACAGATTCCTCTCACGCATAAAATTCTGCTCTTTTTATATCATATCACCCCACTGGCTTTTCGGGATACTGGAAATTACTTTGTATTGTGAAAAGTATATATATATGTTTATATCTAATGGCTACACCCAATGACAATGTTAGAGGTGACTAAACATGGTTGTTCAATATTTATTGTTATTGGGCCTCCTCTTCTTGCATTTGTTGATTTTCAAGACAGCTGCCTGCCTCTTAAAATGTCTGGGTTTCCAGGCAGCTACCTGGGTCCTCAGTTATTGGAGTGCTACTGGCTGAAAAATGACCAGACACCCTAAAGTTAGGCAAGCAAGAAGCAAGGTGTATTGAGAAAAAGAAAGATAGGTTTATGGAGGGAAAGCTAGATACAGGCTGACAGAGCAAGATATGTTCAGTACAGACAACAATTGGGCCCTCACTGTGGCCACAAAGAAGAGAAGGCCAAGAGGCAAAGGGATGGCCAGAGGTTCTCTTTTATACCACCTGGGGCAGGCCTTGGAACCAGAGTCTAACTGTGCATGCGGACCTCCTATGAGCCCCTCTGAGAGCCCCCTGGGGGTGTGGAACACAATGTAGATTTAAGCTAATGACATGATAATTAGTCTTAAGGCTGCTCTAGGTCACCTTCAAGACTCTACTGTATCTGTTGGTAGGCGATCGGCTAGAGAGCCTTCTACATCTTAGTGCAGTTGTCAGGCTGAGTTCAGATTGGTAGATTGGTAGGGCAAGCTCTCCTCCCCAGGTGTGAGCAATCACTTGTGATGAATTAAGGTGAGCAGCACCTGGGTAGGAGTCTGGGGACCTGCCCTTATTCTCCTTCTCCAGGAAAGCTGGATTCCTACTTAACTACCTACCTAACAAATTCAGATAAGAAAAGCTTGGTTTAGGCACCTGGAGGCTGTAGCCTGGAGGACCCCCACTGAGGGATAAGCCTGGGGGTGCGGGGGGGGGGGTGTACTGGTCCCTGCGTGGGCTGATTAATGTTGGGTTGCTCACTAGCTTTGGAAAATGTCTTTTCGAAGAGGTGCACTATGGAAAAGTTGCACTGCCCAGTCCTGCTGCATTTCCCTCCTTGGGGCGATCTAGGACTCAGTGTAGAAATGAAATCCTTGATTTTTAGGGATCTAAATATTCTGTCTTCCAGCTGTACCAGTGCCAAAACTGCAGGCTTTCTTCACCCAGCTCCATGAAGGGGCTCTACTCTAAAGGCAGTAATAATTAAGAAACTAGCTAAACTGAAAAAACCCCTATCAGACTAAATCAGTCTATAGTTAGCTGGCTACAGAAGAAATTTTACCTCTATTACAAAATATACTCCCATATATCTGTAGGCCATGTGCCTATCTTCTTTAGAGAAATTTCTTTTCAAGTCCCTTGCCCACCCTGAGATGGGATCACTTGTTCTTTTCTTGCTAATAAATTTGAATTCTCTATGGATTCTGGTTATTAAACCTTTGTCGGAGACATAACCAGCAAATATCTTCTCCCATTCTGAGGGCTGTCTACACACTTTACTTACTGTGTTCTTGGCTGTGCAGAAGCTTTTTAGTTTGATCAGATCCCAATAGTGTATTTTTGATGTTGCTTCAATTGCCCAGGGGGTCCTCCTCATAAAATTTTTGCCCAGGCTGATTTCTTCAAGTGTTTTCCCTACATTTTCTTGTAGTATTTTTATAGTTTCATGTCTTAAGTTTAAAGCTTACCATGGAATATTATGCAGCCCTAAAGAAAGATGAAGACTTTACCTCCTTCATGTTTACATGGATGGAGCTGGAAAATGTTCTTATTAGCAAAGTATCTCAAGAATGGAAGAAAAAGTATCCAATGTACTCAGCCCTATTATGAAACTAATTTATAGCTCTCATATGAAAGCTATAACTTAATTATAACTTAAGACTATGGGGAGGAGGAGAGGGATGAAAGGGGAGGGGGGTGGATGGGTAGAGGGAGGGTGATAGGTGGAATCACCTCTGTGGTTTATCTTACAAGGGTACAAGTGAATCTTTTGAAAAGTAGAATATAAATGTCTTAATACGATAGCTAAGAAAATGACATAAAGGTTATGTTAATCAGTTTGATGAAAATATTTCAAATTGTATATGAAAACACCACACTGTACCCCATGATTGCATTGATGTACACAGCTATGATTTAATAAAAAATAAAAATAAAAATAAATGACCAGGCTTTCCACAGTTGGAAAAAAAAATATTCCCTTTGTAAGGAATATTTTACCCCCTTGGCCTTCAGGGGGCTGTGGGGTCACATGCCAATTTGCGAAGAATTTTTGTGCTTATGTTTATCTGTGGTGTTAGATATCACAAAAAAGTATGCATGGACTTTGTATTTATTTATTTAGCTCATCCGCTTTTGTTACTGTTTGTGTACTTAATGTGTGGCCCAAAACAACTCTTATCCTTCCAATGTACAGCAGAGAAGAAAAAAAAAAGTTGGACACCCCTGAAACCATTAGAAACTTATAGGGTAAGAAGGATGAGCTCTTAAAGTTTATGTAACAAATCTCACCTATGGTTATGGCCAGAGGTTCAAAAACACAGACCTAAATTTAGGTCTCAGTTCTGTGCATTGAGACATGAATGTTCTACCTCGTTTCATGTCTTTGGAAATGCAAATAGAGAGTTGCCTAACAAAAATGGTCTCGGGCAATGAAGCGAGGAATCAAGAGATTATTAAATCTGAAGTGGGGGAGAAAAGCTTTTTTAAAAACTGGCAAATAAAAAAATCATATAAATCTGTGTATATAAGATCTGCTTCCCTGTGTCTGTATGTCATAGTTTTGAGATTCTCTTGAGTAATTTCAAATCTTAAAGTCATGTTATTTTACATCAAGTGGTAGATAATCATGAAGTGTCCGAGTCATTTGTAGGGAAATTAAAATACTGAAATAACTATGAATCATAAGTTTAAGTTTACATACTTCAATATCGTACTTTAGCATGATATAAAAGGCTAAAAATATTTAGATTTATTGAAGACTGATGATAGATCAAAGCTACTTTACTGCCTACGTTTTTTATTAAAAATAAAAGTTACTAATTATTAATATTGTAATTATCATAAGTAACTAAAAAGTTGTAGATATTAAACAATTCTATATTATAAACTCCATCAAAAGGCAAGATTGTTTCTGATAAAAGGTTACACAAAAAATAGAAATATGGTTTTGTTAAATGAAAATTAATCTTGCCTAACTTAAAAGTTTTTCAAAATTGTTTTAAAAAATAATTTTTTTTTTAAAATTTAAAACAGAGTCTCACTTTGTTGCCCTTGGTAAAGTGCCATGACATCACAACTCACAGTAACCTCAAACTCTTGGGCTCAAGTGATTCTCTTATCTCAACTTCCCAAGTATCTGGGACTACAGGCACCTGCCATGATATAAACAGAGTCTTGCTCTTGCTCAGGCTGGTTTCAAACTCCTGAGCTCTGGCAATCCACCTTTCTTGGCCTCTCAGAGTGCTAGGATTACAGGCATGAGCCACCGTGCATGGCTTAAATTATAAAAATTTTTGTTTACTTTCTGAGTAAACTTTAAAAAAGGGGAGAGAGAAAAAGGAAAACAGATTCAATCTGCCTCTTCATTAACTTGTCTTTCAGTTTATTTTAATTAGATCTTGCAATTGTTTGAAAAACTAAATCTTCTCTCTATTAAAGAAGTAAGGTGTTTGCTTTTTAAAATTTCTGAACTATAACTTTGGCTAAATAAATTATTTATTGTATAAAACCTGTGAGCCTATTTTAAACAGGTATTTTAAACCTTTGATATTTGATAAACTTTCTAAAATCAAAATTCTAAATTCAGTTCTCAAACTAGCTTTTAAAATATTAGGAACGTACACCCACAAACAAAAAAACATGCTAGGGTTAACCTGGTTTGTTAAACCATATAGGAAACATTGTCAAATATGAAATGGTCTTTAACTTTCTTTGGGTTGTATTTGTATAAATACATTGTATAAAGTCCCTAAAATTCTGATATGTCTTAGTATATGTTATCAGCAATAATTATCATTATGTAAAATTATTATATGCCACAAAAATAACCTTTTTTCTTTACCAATTGTCTCTCTCACTCTGTTTTTTGTTTTGTTTTGTTTTGTTTTGAGAAAAGTTCTCACTCTGTTGCCAGGCTAGTATACAGTGGCATCATCGTAGCTCACTGCAGTCTCCAATTCCTGGGCTCAAACAGTCTTCCTGTCAAGTAGCTGAGACTACAGGCACGCACCACCACACTTGGCTGATTTTTCTACTTTTTTGTAGAGACAAAGTCTCACTCTTGCTCATGCTGGTCTTGAACTTCTCACCTCAAGCAACCCTCCTGTCTTAGCCTTCCAAAGTGTTGGGATTACAGGTGTGAGTCACCATGCCTAGCCATCAATTATCTCTTTAATCTTAACTATTCTAAAGATTTTTTTTGGTCATCCATAGGCTATGATTATTTTACATTGATCCTTCTTTGAAAAGATTTTGGACTTGAAAAGTCCAAAATTTGCTTCTTCAAGAAAAGTCATGAAAAGAACTGACAAGTAGCCTTGAATATAAGTTTATGCTAACTTTGGAGACCATACCACTTGAACTGGAAAAACTCTCAAAACTTCAGTTAAAAGGCCAATGTATTCATGAAGATTACTAATCCAACATCAAATAGAAAAAAAAAAAACTCTGAAGACTGTACTTTCAGGGTTATTTCTGTAGTTCATTACTAGAGAAGTTTCTCTGAATATATAGAGCAGCAAGAAAAACTTAATTCAAAGGTGTATGGCACACGTTTTGGGTTCAGGCACAACTACAAGAGGGATTCTACCTAACATTCAAATATTGTGGTTGTTTGTACCCTTACATTAACCTGAAATTTAATAAAAAGAAAAAAATCTAATTACATGGGACTACAATATTTTTATGACTTTTCACTTAAAAAATTACTGATTCTTTTTGCTATCTGATATCTATAGCATTTTAAGCTATTGAACCCTACCAGGTGTGATCTGTTATTTACTGCCAATGCTCTGCTATTAAAACTACAAACATCCTCCCTCTATGCCCAGGAACTAATCTATAAAAGTTGGGTGTCTGAGATCATAAGGGCTGATTTGAGAGATGGAATTAGTTCAAAGCCTCTAGATAAAAAATGGGCACACAGATGCCTAAACAAATACTAAATGAAAGACTTTGCCGTTTGGGAACATGGTCTAAACACTCATTCCAAACATAAAGAATTTCCTGCATCCCATAAACTCAGAGCCTCCTGAATATAATTGTTCTTAGTTATGGGGTTATGCAGATAAGGGATATAACAAAATTGTATCAACTACTTTAGGACAAATTACTAAAGAGACTAAAAATATTGTGACACAACAAAATTATCTCTAAATTTCTTAGCATAAATGGTCAGCAGTACTTGCTGTAAATCTGCAACTAAACCCAAGAATACAGTAGCTCAACAATTACAGATAAATTAATTTTGCAACCTTGTCTTTGATGTTTTGTTTTTTACTCTTATAATGCACAGATTTTAAAGGGTTGAAGAATGCCTTTCCACCTCCAGTCCCATTTGTCCTAGAACATTTAATTGGCTGTGAGCCTTTTTGGCTCGTAAGTCCCCTTGGCCGCAAGGGTCTCATTAAGGGCCTCGTTGGATGGACCTAGATCAGGTAGTCACACCACTCCAGCAACAATGAGGCAAAATAAGAGTTTGACCATCAATGTTGCCTCTGGCAGATCTTGGCCAAAAGGAGGAGATTCTGAACTAAAATAAAATCTTCACCCTCCCGGCCAACTAAATAGACCCCTATTGGTGGTGGCAGGAGTGGGGGTGGGCGGGGGATCCCCTAAATCTGAGTTATAGGCCATGAGAGGGGAGGTCAAACACACTTCATCATGCTCCCTTCCTTTCTTTGAGGTATCCTTTATAACTCACTAGATCACTTGAGTCTGAGTATATGTCCCATATATGGCCTGTGGTTTATCTCTGATTAACAGACTTTCTTAGCCTCACATTCTAAGCCTTTTAGTCAACATGTCATTTCTAGAACCAATTACAAATCAAAGCATCTTTAAACTCTCCTATAACCTGTAATTCCCTACTTCAAGATCTTCTTCCTTTTTTGGCCAACAATATGTCTTCCATGTATTGATTTATGAATTATAATATGATTTACCAGTTATCAATTATGACGTGTAATTTCTGGTTTTCTGAAATGTATAAAATCAAAGTGTTACCTAACCTTGGCAAGATCACTTGCTCAAGGTTTCTTGGAAGTGGTTTTCTGGACCAGGGTTACACATATTTGGCTCAGAATAAACCTCTTTAAATTATTTTACAGAGTTTGAGTTCTTTTCCATGGGTGCTTGAATACTCCTACCATGTCACCCCAAAGTGCATATGACTGTGAAAACAGCCTGTAGTGATCAGTGTCACCAGAAACTGAGATACTGCTCTGATTATGACACATGGGTAATCTTGCCACTTGTCTGAATCTGCAGATACCCTGCCACCATGTAAAAATAACCATGGCACCATGCTTATCACATCTCATGACCCAGGAGGAAGTGGGCAGATACACTTGAGGTGGGCAAAAAAAGCCCAACTACTAAGATCAGGAAATGGGGGACCAGAGAAAGTAAGCAGTTTGTCCCATTTGCCTGCAACTTTAGAGGCATGAGTCACAGCTCCTGCCACAGGAGACTGATGAGCACTTGAAATCTCTGAATTGAGATAATGCTCCAAGCGTAAACTCTGCTCTGGGCTTCAAAGTCTTGGTCTGAAAAAAGAATGTAAGCTATCTCATTAGCACCTGTTTTATATCAATTACACATGCAAATGTTTATTTTGTATATATTCAGTTAAAGGCAATATATCATTACAATTAATATCACCCCTTTTCATTTTTACCTCTTTAAATGAAATTACTAAAAAATACTAAATTACAAACATGGCTCCCCCTAAATTTCTACTGAATTATGATGTCCTGAAATTCTGTTTTCTTCATCTGTGAAATGACGTTAATGATGAGAATACACGTGAAGTTCCCAAGGCAGTGAGTGCTCTAGAAATGTCTGTGTCCTTCCCCTACCACTGTTTCTCACCAGAACATTCAAGCCTCCTGACTTTCACTTGCATGATTCAGATACATTCAAAACCATTGTTCTATTTCCATCCAGATTTTCCTTCAGTAGGGGCATTGCTTTTTCAGTCATGTCTTATTGGAAATCTTATGATTACTGTTCGTAAGCAGCAAGTTGGAAAGTGGAAACTCGAGCCAACATCCTGAAACTGCCTTGCCTAAAGCAGAGCCACCAGAGAATGCACCTATTCATAAACTCATCACAGGCCTTCGTGAAAAGATACACTGACATTTAGGCAGGAAATGCACACAAGGTAATTCATTCCCATTGAAGCTCACTGAGCACCAATCTGGTTGTGATATGAATTATTCATGGGTTTCTTCATGCCACCCTTATGTTGGAGGTTGATATCAGGGCAGGGCCCATAGCTCCCCTCTGTTACCCCCATGTGAAGTGGTCGGGTACAGGACCCATGTCCCATCCTAGAATCAGCTCCCAGGCTCTCCATGTGAGGGTTCCAGGCCCAAACACTGCGACTGACTTCTAATTGGCCACTACAATTAGGTTTCCTTGTTCAACTGCCAGAAGACAGATGAATTCATCCAGCAGCTGGCTCAGTACTCCTGAGTAAACAACTTGAGATATTTTATGGAATTGATTTATGCCACTCCTTTTTCCACAAAGAGTTTATGGTGACTGTATAATATAAGTGGCCTTGTGTTGGATTTATTAGAATTGTCCTCTAATCTCATGCAGGAGATGTCCTGGTCGGAGTGACAAGTTTGTATGCTATATGACCTGAACAGTTATTATACATTGATGAAGGTGAGGCAACAGGGAGTGGTGGGGACTGTCCCCAGTGGAAGGGTACCTGACCCATCTGCAAGGTCAGCCTCCGGCCCAGCCAACCAGGTTGTTTTCTTGGATTTGCACCTGGTGTTGCAAATCCTCTGATCTGTCACAAAAAGAGTCAGGTTCCCAGATTTTAACGTGGACATCTGATTTTTGAAATGTCAGCCTGAATAAACCTGTCTGTTGGTCCAATTCAGCCAGACTGTTTGTAATCTCTTATCCTTCATCCCTCCTTATGGAGTACGTAGTGTTTATAGCAATTACAGTTCTCAAAATAATTAGAGACCAATTTACCATTTTGATAGTTATTCCAGATTCATCTTCTTAATTATTCCTTTTTGTGTCCTCCCTGTTTCTCGAAGTTCTCCAGACTCCAAGAGAGTAGAGAAAGCAAGTATAGGAGGAGTTGGTAATGGCTCATAACTGACTAAATGCCTCATCTGTATGAAAGTATGGTTAAATCAATCTTTGCATGTTTTATCTTCTGTGTTGTCAGGATGCTGCCAGCTTGGCAGGAGCTTGGAGGGAAGAGGGGAAGAATTCCAGGTGAGGGTCCAGAAGGTCTCTCCTTTGTTTTAGGCAGGAGTAGAGCAGCTAAGAGCATCTGAGGCCCCCCTCTGTACATCATCCACCCCGGGGACTGAGCTCCCATTCTGTCTGCTCCCAGCCCTCATGTGCCCACCTTCTGTGGGGACACTGTTCCTTTTCTGGGGCTTGTTCTATGATGATGGCCACCACCTCCTAATGTGCTCCCCCTTTCCACCAGATAATTTGCCTTCGATGACAAGTCCTGAGGTCCCAAAGAAATTTGGGCTGCTTCTGCACAAATAACCAAAATTTTTTAGTAGACTTCAGTTAGGTTACTGGCTATTTTGAGTCTAACAGGTAGTTTGTTTGGTTCTTCTTCTTTTTCTGCAGTTATAACAAAGACTCAAATTGACTTCTGTCAATAGGAAGCAGACCCAGACTACTTTTTAAATTGACAAATAAATATTGTGTATACTTACTGTGTACCACGTGATGTTCTGATATTTGTACACATTATGGAAAGACTAAGTCACTCTAAATAACACATGCATCTATTCTGAGCAATTTCCAAGTATGCAACACATTGATATCACCTATAGTGATTATGTTATACAAGGGATTCTTGAATGTATTCCTCTTGTTGAACTGAAATTTTGAATGTTTTGACCAACACTGCCCTAGTCTCCATCATCCTGCCCTCAACCCCTGGTAACCATCATTCTATTCTGCTGTTGTTTGTCTTTTTTAGATTCTATGTAACTGAGATTGTGCTGTGTTTGTCTTTCTTTGCTTGGCTTATTTCACTTGGAATAATGTCCTTCAGGTCCATCCATGTTGCAAATGATAGGATTTCCTTTTTTTGTAATAGTATTCCATTGTGTATATAGACCACATTTATTTTTATCCATTCCTCCATTGATAGGCGCTTAGACTGATTCCATATCTTGGCTGCTGTGAATCGTGCTTCAGTGAACACGGGAGGCCAGACATCTCTTTGATATATTGATTCCATTTCCTTCAGGTATGTACCCAGTGGTGGGATTGCTGTGTCCTACAGTCATTCTATTTTTATTTTTTTGAGACATTTCCATATTGTTTTCTTTAATGATTATACTAATTTACATTCCTACCAACAGCGTATCAGGGTCCTTTTTCTCCACATAGATTTTCTTTACTGATGCTTAGAAGTCAAAATTTGGGGAACTACAATATTACCATAAAAATGGTAAAGCATTTTGTGGGGGCAGGGGGTTGAAGGAAGACTGCTGCATTTTCAGGAAACGGATTGAGAAACAGTTGGTGAAGCAACATGAGCCCACTGTGCACAAACCCAGCTGGGCAGCAGGAAGTCTGCCACGTTGGTCTACCTGGGGGCCACAGGGTGAGTAGATCCAGCCCTGAGGGTGGCCAGGGTCAGACTGACGTCTGCAAACAGTGCGTCTACTTCTCAAGCAAATCCATGGGAAGGACAACTTCCTATAAAATACTCTGCCTATAGTAGATAAAATGCAAGATACAAAAGTATAAAAGTTTTACTGTTGTTGTGAGAATTCCAGTCACATGCATAGAATCTGTTTCTTTAAGGGTTTGTCCATTTCATCTTGAAACTCGTGGGATTTCTTAGTTTTCTGTGACACCAATAAAGACATTTCAAAATTTCTCTAAGGAACAGAGGAACAGTCGAATCCCCACGTTAGCAGACTTGGTGTATTCAGACACTGGGTTTGATAGTTGCGGTCACATATTTTTGGCTCTGTATTTTGTCTTGGGCGATACACATTTGCTTACAACCTGTGTTTGGGATCTCCCCAGTTGGCTATCTTCAGAGAATGTAGTCCATGTTTTGAGCTTGCTGTGTTCTCCCTGTGCTTTGGCAGATTGGGGTATAACTTTGTTCCCCCACGCTTTGTAACTGGGCTTCCTCTAGTACCTCTTAAGTCCTTAAGTTCTAATTTTAGGGCACACTCCATGGTCCACATTTTTTTATGCTGGGCATGTCTTTTTATTTTGATTGTTTAACTCTTCTAAGTCCATTTAGCATGCAGGGATTGCCTTGATGCTTCCTATTTGGTATTCTGGGTACACATTGTTTTCCAATCTTACGCCCTAAGGTACACTTTATAGCTTCCAGAGTGTGGTGTGCGGCCACTGTTTCAGGCATCCCAAGCTCTCTGTGGGAGTATGACTAAGAAAGGAGGCTGATTTCTTCCAGCTTCAGTCCTCAGAGACGCATAAGGAAAACAGGATCACGTCACCTGGTGCTTCAACAGGAAAATCTAGCTTTTCCGAAGTGAGTCTGCTGCCTCCCATTGTTTTGTCTCCTGGGGTCCACGTTTCTCAGCATTGGTTCTCCTGACGTCCATCTCTTTGAAAATACTCCTCCTGGCCACAGCTGGATGACATAGAATGAGGCACCTGGGGGGAGCTGGCCATTCACAGTGCCTTGGCCAGATCTTACCCCCAGGCCACAGCTGAGTGATCCAAGAGTGGGGTCTTGACATGCATTGGGCTAATCAGCCTCCTGCCCTGGGATTTAAAATAGGAAATGGAAAAGAATGAGTGTCTGCCCAGTGGATGGAATTGTAACATGGGACTAAGCAGGCGGAAGTCTACAAAGTGCTAGGATCACAGAAGAACTTAAGAAGGTCTGTAATTAGCAAAGAGTGAGGCCACTCCTGGTAAGAGGCAGAGCTGAGACAGGGCCAAGATCCCAGGGGTCCCTCATCTCTCACATCTTCTAACCCAGCATCCTTCCAAAAACTTCTGGCTAACTTGGGTTCTGATACTTGCAACCAGAATTGTCCTCAGCATGACAGTGAAGTTAGATCATATGCTGCCAATATAAACAAGTATACAGCAATTGTATTTTATGCCAGGGGTGTGTTCCTAAAGATCTTTTATGGTTTGTACTGGATACATGTTTCTGTTTCCCAGTCAAGGTGGCACCACCGTCATAAACACAGTGTGCAATGTATTTGGTTCTCTTGCTTTGTGTCAAGGGTTGCAGGGTTTCTTTCTTTCTTTTTAAGTATTTTATTATTTTTTATTTATTTTATTTTATATGTTTGAGACAGAGTCTTACTGTTGCCCTGGGTAGAGTGCCATGGCATCATAGCTCACAGCAACCTCAAACTCCTGGGCTTAAACAATCCTCTTGCCTCAGACTCCTCAGTAGCTGGTACTGCAGGCACCCACCACAACACCTGGGTAGATTTTCTTTCTTCTTTTTTCCCCCATTCAAATTTACTTTATTATTTCTTATACCATAACTATGTACATTAATGCAATCATGGGGTACAGTGTGCTGTTTTCATATATATTTTGAAATACTCTCATCAAACTGGCTAACATAGCCTTCATGTCATTTTCTTAGTTATTGAATTAAGACATTCATACTCTGCTTTTAGAATGATTCACTTTAGTTTTTCTATTTCTAGTAGAGACAGGGCCTCACTCTTCCTCAGGCTGGTCTCAAACTCCTGAGCTCAAGTGATCCACTGGTACTGGCCTCCCAGAGTGCTAGGACTTTTTAAGTATTTTAAATTTAGAGATTAGAGGGATGAGCCACCCTACCCAGTCAGAGACATATTTCTTTGATTAGACATTTTTACCTCATAAGGCCCCTTACAATTTAAATTCATATTTTTCTGACTGGTGTGAGGAAAAGAAGTAAGAATGTTCTTGGTGATTTTGAGAAAAAAACATGTGCACTAGGTATTGATGACAAGGCTGGGAACTGCATGTCTGTGGCAGGCTTTGAGAGCCAGGCCACGGGGCTGGGGACTCGTCCGACCCCCATCTTTCTCTCCCTACCTTCTCATTCGTGGATGTTCTCCAGTTCTTGGTTTCAATTCCTACTTCTCGCCTCTGCAAAGCCCAGATGTGTAAGCCAGACTGGAGGGCTTCCCGTACACTTGACTAGAAGGCTGAGGTCAGGAGGCTTTGTCCTAATGAGGAGAAGGGAGGAACAAGGCAAGATGCATGTATCTAAGGCAGTTTACAAAAGGCAGCTGGGGGAAGCTGGCTGCTAACCTGAAGTGCAGGCAGAGAGAGAAAGGGAACCTGAGGTTCCAGCTGCAGTCACTGTGAGCAAGAAGATACCATACCCCAAATGGGGAAGTTGGAAGAAAAAGATGTCTTGGAGGGAAAGATGATGAGTTTGGTTGTAGAAGTGAAGGAGACTGGAGCGGGGCCCTCACATTCACCCTGGAGTAGTTGTTCTACGTCAGACCCTCTAGCCTGGGTGTCCAACCTTTGGTCATCTCTGGGCCATATTGGAAGAAGAAGAGTTGTCTTGGGCCACACATTAAACACACAAACACTTACAAAAGCTGATGAGGACAAGTAAAGGTCTGTGTGTAATTTTCGTGATATCCACCACCACAGACAAGCAAAAATGTCCTCACATCATAGTCCTAATCATGCATCAACCCACTCAGATGGTGTTTTTAAATCGTTAAGCAGGTCCCAAGTTTTCAATCTCTAATATAGAAAATGTACATAGAGAAGTAATAAAACATCTTGGTATGTTTTCTGGATTTTTTTTTATTGTAAAGTAAAAGTGGGCTAGTGGGATATTTGACACTGTATTTGAGAAATTAATCCATCAATATCTGGTCCAATGGCAGTAGCTGCAGTCCTCAGGGAGTTCTCATGGTGCTCATCAGAGATCTTGGTTCCAGTTTTACTCTGCATGAGCTTCTTAATGTAGGTGCTGCTGAAAAGCAAGGACATGGATAAGAAGTGATGGCAAAGTGAGGAGTATTTGCCTCTGGGAAGACAGGACCTATAAAAGTCCAGTAAAGAGACGAGATCATTTCTTTAAGTTGAATGTCAGATTGCAGCTCTATGCATTCCGTTTGAAAATTGGCAGGTAACATATTTATGTGGGCTGAAAATGGAGTTGCAAATGCACTAAAACATTGATTATTTTCCCAGAAATCTTGAAATCTGTTTTCAAATTCTTGTAGCAAATGGAAAAGCAAGGCTGCCTGTTTCTCTCTGTTCACAAGACTATGTTTAGCCAGTGTGTCAAAATGCATAAAATTGTTTGCCTTCATTTGACCTTGCAATAATCTCAGTTTCATTTGGAACGCTGTTATAGTCTGAAATATTATATTGATAAGTTGGTTTTCACCCTGAAGATGCATGTTTAACTCATTTAAATGTATGGGTTAAATTCACTAAAAATGATACATCTGAAAACCAGTTTTCATCCTCAAATTCTGGCGCAAATTTACCCTTCAATACCATAAACAACTTGATAACATGTTGCAAATCATAAAATCTCTGCAACATTTGGCCTCGACTTAGCCAGGTTACTTCTGAAAAGTAAAGGATGTCACCATAGTCAGCCTCAATCCTTGTAAAGAATTCTTGGAACTGGCCATGAGTGGCCCTTATGAAACTCACAGTCTCGATGACGATTTGCATGATGTTAGTTTTAGTTTTGAAGCTTTTGCACATATAACCTGACGTACTACACAATGAACGTGAGTTTCAGGCAGCAACCACACCATCTTCTGTTAATTTTTACCAGTCCCTCTTTCGTCCCTACCATCAGCAGGGCACCACCAGTAACTTGACCAGATCTTTTTTTACTGCTTCATATAAATCTCTTGATTTAGCTACATCTTTTGATGGCACTAAAGAACCTGTTTCTTCAGTGACATTAAATTTCCCAGCAGTATCTTTAAGAAAAATGGCAAGTTGAGCCATATTTGTAGCGTCAGAGCTGCCATCCGTTGACAAAGTATAGCATTTTAAATTCGCACCTTCACTCTACAAACTTTTCTCGATGGATTTTCCAGTTTGTTCAACTTGCCTGGCTACAGTCTGGTGAGACAAACTGGTTTTAGAAAAAGCCCCCTTTCTTCAGGGCAAATCATATCTGCTATGCTTTCCATATATTGCTTAAGAAACTCGTCACTAGTAAATGGTTTTGATTTTTTGCTATGAAATACATTACCACACAACAAGCTTTTATAATGGGATGCATCTGAGTTGTTAACTTCTTGAAAAAAATTTTTGTTGAGAAGACAGACTTTTTTCAGTTCGGCTATTTTGTCCTTATGACACAATCCTTCATACATATGGAATTTGGCAGCATGGTTTTGCATATAATGTCTTTCCAAATTACAGTCTTTGAAAACTTGCACAAATTCCCTATGAATTAAGCAGTGTGCCTGCCTATTTGCCTGAAGGAAAAGAAAAAGTCATCTGTCTGCTTTTCACTGAACAATCTTCCTTTATCTATAATTTTTCTTTCGGGGGGTTCTGTTTTCTCTTGAGATGTTTGGAAGCCATGGTGGGATTAAGAAGAATAATAACAGATAAGGGACTATGTTTACTATTTCATGAAAATTAACTGATGAGTAAACAGTAAGGTGTGGGCTCTTCCACGTCTTGGTTGCCAGTGAGGTGGGGGGTGGAGTGTAGAGTGTCGTGGGTGATGTGTGAGATGCTGTCACGCTGTGGAAGTACCTTAGTAACCACCTAAGAATGCTCACCTGACTTCTAAATAACATTAAATGCCTAACGTTGCAATGGTAGGTTGAAATATTGTTAATAATCACGGCCTCACCAAGTCACCACGAGCACATGTAACATCTACTGGTATCAGTTGGACTGTCTGCCCTTGTAAGATAACACTCTGGAAGCCACACACCACTGTAAAACTGAAGCCACTCATGTGTACAAATAGTGAGAGCATACATGTGTTTATTTTAAGTGACATTGCCACATGACATTGTCATCTAGAAAGTTTATGTTCAAGAACTGTGCAATTAAGTTCCTCCCCAAGTCACAAAAACAATCTCATAATGTTTTAAGTATGTTTATAATTTTGTGTTGGGCCACATTTATAGTCATCCTAGGTGGGCCTGTGGACTGCAGGTTGGACACTTCTGGTCTCTAGGGTGGGACAGTCAGATAAAGTTGCAGCAAGTAGTGTGGATTCAGGATGGCACTCTGGGGACCGAGGAGGGAATGGAGGAATGCTCTGGTAGAAAGGAGAAGTGTGCTCAGAGAGAAAGAGGACAAAGGTCCCTTGGGCTGAGGACCTGACTTCAGAGTCCATTTGCATGCCAGGGCAGGAGGGGGGCATAAAGTTCGCAAGGAAACAAGGAAGGGGCTGCTGGCTCAAAACCAGAAGGGACATATGCCCAGCACAGTAGGAGCAGAGGAAGCTTCAGAAGGGACCCAGCAGAGCTCAGTGCTTCTGAGTGGTATGAGAAATTCAGACAGGAAAGAAACTCAGACTGGGGATTTCATGGGTGCTGGGAAAAACTGTCCATGTGGCAAGCATAAAGATAAAAACAGAACTTTCCCACCAACTCCACCACCCACATTTTGGTGTACTCCTTGCGGGGTTTTTAATCATACTTGCATACATGCATTTTTCTTGTCACAAAGTTAGAATTGTATGACACACACTGTAACCTGCTCTAATTCCATAATGAGATCCTCACCAATCTGGACAGGTCTGGACCCACAGAGATCCAGGAGGGCTGCATGTGCCCTACACCTGCAAAGTGCAGAGGGAAAAACCACCCGCCCAGCCTGACTAGGGCCACATCCTGCCCCAGCCCCTCCCTGCCATCCACTCTTCATGTTCATTTTCTGTTCCATTTTAAAAAGTGAATGCTCCTGGAAAGGACATGGATTGCACTAGGATTCACAAAGCCTCAGACAGTCCTGAAAAACAGAGACAAGAGCTGAAGATAAGAAAACATACCCAATCTTCAGCACTCCCTTCCATAGCTGCTCCAAATTTTCCCCACGTTCATCAATTCCCAATCCCACGCCCATCTGACTTACTCTTACTCTAGCAAGCCTAGGAGGACCCAGGTTTCAGGTAGCTCCCCTAGAACATTCAATAGGAAGGAAAAGAATGTTTGCAATAAACATGATATCCCGGCAAGCTGGCCGATGTCATATTTATTTTATAGATGCAAAAACTACACTTCTAATGTAGCGTAATAGTATATTAATGTAATATATACAATATAACGTTGTATATTAATATTAACATGGGAAGAGGGAGGGCAGTTGGCGGGGTCTCACCTAATGTGCACAATGTGAGTGTATTCAGCATATCCCCTGGGTGAAAGGCTCAACTACAATTTCAACTTTACCTTAGAATTGAAAACCATGTAACCTAAAAATTTGTACCCTCATATTAATTTGAAATAAAAAACAAAAAAATGCAATATAATATTAATAAAAATACTTCAGACTGTATTTACAATGGTGGTCCCATAAGATTATAATGGACCTAAAAAATTCCTATCGCCTATTGATGTCATGGCTGTCACAAGGTTGGAGTGCAATTACTTTTTTGTTTGTTTGTTTGTTTTTGTTTTGAGACAGTGTCTTACTTTGTTGCACTCGGTTGCTCATGGCAACCTCTAACTCTTGGGCTTATGGGATTCTCTTGTCCTAACCTCCCAAGTAGCTGGGACTACAGGTCTGAGCCCCAATGCCTGGTTATTTTTAGAGATGGGGTCTCGCTCTTGTTTAGGCTGGTCTTGAACTCCTGCGTTCAAGCAATCCCCCCACCTCGAATTCCCAGAGTGCTAGGATTACAGACATGAACCACTACACCCAGCCTACACAATTATTTTTTAAAAAATAAATTTAGTGTATCCTACGTGTATAGTGTTTCTCAAGTTTACAATAGTGTATGGCAATATTCTAGGCCTTCTCTCACCACACACTTGGTGACTCACCTAGAATGAGTAAGTGTGCCCTATAATAAGTGCCCTATACAAGTGTGTCATTTATTTTATTTTTAATTTTTTTTTGGAGACAGAGCCTCACTGTGTCGCCCTCAGTAGAGTGCTATGACATTGCAGCTCACAGCAACCTCAAATTCTTGGGTTCAAGTGATTCTCTTGCCTCAGCCTCCCAAGTAGCAGGGACTATAGGCACCCACCACAATGCCTGGCTTTTTCGTTGTTGTTATTGTTGTCATTGTTGTTTAGTAGGCCCGGGCCGGGTTTGAACCTGCCAGCCCTGGTGCATGTGGCTGGCACCCTGACCACTGAGCTGTGCGCACTGAGCCAAGTATGCCATTTTTTGAACCTTTTATACTATATTTGTATTGTGCCTTTTCTATGTTTAGATTCACAAATACTTAAGCGTTGTGTCACAATTGCCTAAAGTGCTTGTCACAGTAGCTTGCTGCCCAGGTCTGCAGCAGAGGCGTGGAATAGGTTGCACCACCTAGGTCTAAGGACACGCTAAGTTCACACAATGGAATTGCCTCACAGTGTGTTTCTCAGAATGTGTCCTTATTGTTAAGTGATGCATGACAGTACGAACAGTATGTTCATTCATATGTAACACGGATATTGAGTGGAAAGCCGAGGGCTCAAACTAGGGCTAAGAAGCCAGTACAGTGGTTTAAATTAAGACAAACAGTAACTGGGAGGGTGTCACAGAGGTTGGAATCTGAGACCCACAAGCCAGATACGGCTGAAAAGTCCTCTTGCTGTTTTAAAATGGGGAAAATTAACATTAGACTCAGAATTTCAATTTTTTCTGAAACAGCAGAAGATTGGACTACTCTGGGCTTCCACTCCCAGGAGGTGGCAACTTAGCCAGAGCTGTGTGTGCTGCTGTCCTTCCAGACCAGCTGGCGCTCACCTGTCACCCTCCTTCTCGGTTCCCTAAGCCCCCCTGACTTGGGATCCAAGCTCAGTTGCCATTTAACATTTTGCTCAAGCTGAAAATATCCTCACTCCAGCTCTCCTCACTCGTTTGGATGACCTGTCTGTGCCCATAGGCCTTTGTCAACCTTGGTGTATGTCACGCAGTGTCCGTTCCAGGAGCACTCACTCTTTTTTTGGAGAGGTAGAAAATTTATTATCACACAAATAGCTATGCAAACTGGGGACAAAGGGCTTTCCCAAATAAGTTGTGCTTCCCAGTATTACAGGTACCAGACCAGAGTGACACATCTAGGAGAACAAAATTAAGATCCTAATTCCTTTTGGAAATACTGTATTATAGTAGCTCTGGTTGCTGAAGACTGGATCTGTGGCAAAGCCAATTATTAAGGCACCAGCTGTCTTGAGAAGGAAGATGAGGCTTGTGAATGCAGGATAGCAGCCTTGCTTCTAGGAAAGTACGGTAGTATATGTAAGTTGGGATGCCTCTTGCAGCCAGATGTTTCTGAATAAGTCGCTCAGTACCATACCAGTTGAAACCTTCTGCGGAATGTCCAAAGCATGGAAGATGAACACTTGCTTTCTTTTTCTTTGCTGCTAAAATTATCTTCTTCAGGCCTTCTAGAGCTTCCATCTTAATGCAGAGAGGACATTGGAGTGATCCCTGTGAGAAAATCCTAGCTACAGTTGAGCCCTTCACCCAGGTAGTGTGCTATGTACCTGTACATTGTACCCATTAGGTGGGAAATTACCGAACCCCCTCTCCCATCCCCATTTCTTGAACTTAATTGTATTTTTCTGTCGTGTAGGCCTATAGTTGTTAATCTACTAGTTTCGACTTAGTATAGAGTACATGAGATGCTTGATTTTCCATTCTTGAGACATTTTACTGAGGAGGATGTTCTTCAAATCCATCCAGGTAATTACAAGAGATGTAAAGTCTCCATCTTTTTTATGGCTGAGTAGTATTTCATAGTATACATATACCACAGTTTATTAATTCATTCATGCATTAATGAACTTTATCTTATAAATGCAAACAGTGTAACCTCATCATATGTACCCTCATATTAATCCTAAATTTAAAAAAGGACATTCTGAGCCATGCTATGTCTAAGCATGTTTGGCACTGATAAAATTCCCTTTTGAAAGAATTACTAAATGATGCACCCCAGCAAGATGAAAACTTAATCCAAGAAATGGAATGTAAGAAATAATGATGAACCAAGAAGCAAGTAGAACTTATTAAATCTAAAAAAAAAAAAAAAAAAAAAAATAGGGGGCATTATTAAGCTAAAGTAACAAGATGAAGTATTAATGTTCAGGCATCAGAGAATCCCCAAGAAAAGTAACTGCCTATCATGCACACTCGAAAATTCAAGCCAGAGACTAGTCGTATACTTTATGTGAAAAGTTAGTGTATTTGTATTTTCTTTAAGTCATGCGACCTCATAATATAAATAGAATAACCTCAAAATGTAACACTTTCTCCCAGTTGAAAGCAAAAGATGATCCTTGGATGGGAATAACTTCTCTCTCTCCCGCTTACAAGATTTAGCACCATCAAAAAAGCTGTAACAGTTTTGAGAGAGGCAGTTACTTTTCAAAATGTGCTTTTTGTTTCTTGGCCTATGTGTAGGGCCATTTAGAGAGCTGGAGTGTTTGCACAGTAAGTTTTTCTTCTTTTTCTTTTTCTTTTTTTTTTTTTTTGTGGAAAGCTGTTTTTGCAAAAGACACACAGTAAGCGTTTATACATTACTGTATCCCTGTTGGCAGCAAGGTGAAATGCCATTAAAATGTGAACGTTTAGACAAATTCACACGTAATAATAAAAAAAAAGATTATAAATAAAAAATAAAAATAAAATAAAATAAAATGTGAACGTTAGCAACTGTAGCTCATATGCTGGGAGCTTGATCTGCACTGATACTGCTGTCAGTCACTGTGCAGACTGTGTGCTTTTCTTCTGTAGGGTTCTTGGGGATTCTACTGGAGATCAAGGGGAGAACCAGGGAGCTACTTTTCCTTTGCACCTCTCCTTTGCTCCTTCACTCATGTACGTATCAATCAATTAATTTAAACATGTTAAGTTTTCTTTTTCCTTTTCCAGGGATGCTGTCCACAGGCACACAGAATGGAGCAGTGTTTGACATACCCTGGTAGGCTTTCCTACAATACAGCCTCTAACAAAACTAGGCTGCCCGAACCTCTGGCAATAGAATTGTTTACCTTATACCAAGACGGTTGGGAAAGCACCAAAATCTGCGTGTGCATGTGCCCAGGCAGACCTCGAGGGTTTGGTGCTATGAGACCTGAAGTTCTTATGAGGTTGTCCCAAAACAAAAGAACATGTCAGCAGGGTCTACGGTGGGTCCATGTGTGCTAAGTGTGTTTGTGACAGAATCAAGCCTGCTTTCCTGATGGAGGAGCGGAAAATCGCTGAGAAAGTGTTGAAGGCACAAGCACAGCATCAGAAAGCTAAAGAAGAAAATGAAGCTTTTTTGAGTAATATAAATTAAAAGGCAAATAAATAAATAAATGAAAACATTAATTAAGCACTGAGGTGCCAGGCCTCGTCAATGCTTTGTTCTGGGACATAGTCTAAGATTCTTGGGGAGAGAGAAAGGAAATTGTGCTAAATGGCTGAGAGAAATGTGCAAACTCAGGGCAACCTCTCAAAAGAGGCCCCAGGTGGGCTATAGCCCAAGGGCAGGCAGAGCTACAAAGCCCCACTGTGTCCCTGGTCCCTAGCTGCCTCCTCCTCTCTTACTGCACCTCTCTCCCCATCTCCTTCTTTTCCAGCCCCTTTGGGTGCAGTGGAAAGACTCAGGACATTGAGTTCTGGTCTCAGTTGGCTCTTAGCTGTGAAGCGACCTTGGTAGAAGCCACTCTACTGCTCTGGATGGTGGGCTCTTCTTATAGAAAAGAAGGCCCTCGATGGGAGAGGCTTTGAATACCTCCTAGCTCCAAGAGTCCTCCATCCTCGGCTTAGGATGTTGGCAGATCTTTCGGTTCTCTGGCACAGTGATTGGCCCTGAAGCAACAGGGATGTTGAACTTGGGCCATGTCACTCTCCAAAATGAGCGAGTATATAAATGAAGTGAATATCTGAAAGCTTTCTATGACTCCTTTTATAACTGTGCAGTGGCTGGAAGGGGCCAAAATTCTAATTAAGAGCATAGATTTCAGCTGATTGCCCAGGCTGAATCCCAGTTCAGCTCCTTCCCAGTTGTGTGGATTTGAGAAGTTATTTAACTTCTCTTGCCTCAATTGCCTCATCTGTAAAATAGGCAAAATGAGAGTCCCAACCTTTCAGGGCTGTTGGGTAGATTAAATTAATTAACGTGTGTAATAGTCTTTGTGTGATGTTTGACAGAGTATGAATGCTTTTAGAATACTAGCTATTTTGACTATTATTTCATTCTTACCCAGAGTAACAGAAAAATAGCAGAGGTATCAAGAGTGATTAGAAATACTAAACTGGTGAATCCAAAGGAAATACTCAGTACGATGTAGCCAGTTATGGGAAAGATCATGATTCCTCAATTAGACCCTCTCTTTTTTATTTTTATTTTTTGAGACAGAGCCTCAAGCTGTCCCCCTGGGTAGAGTGCCATGGCTTCACCGTTCACAGCAACCTCCAACTCCTGGGCTCAAGCGAGTCTCCTGCCTCAGCCTCCCAAGTAGCTGGGACCACAGGCGCCCGCCACAACACCCGGCTATTTTTTGGTTGCAGCCATGATTGTTGTTAGCGGGCCCAGGCTGGATTCGAACCTGCCACCTTAGGTGTATGTGGCTGGCGCCTTAGCCGCTTGAGCCACAGGCGCCGAGCCTCCCTTTTTTACTTTAAAAAAATGTCAGTACATTTAGGGGATATTTTTTGTTACATGGGGACCTCCTTTTATTAATCTTCCCATGTTTCTTATCTTAAAATCAAATAAAAAATAAAATTTGGGGGCAAAAAAATTAAAAGCCTCCAAATCCAGTGTCTCCACCTCATTCTCACACACTCATCCTTCACAAATGGTCCTATGGCCTTTAGCCAACACTGCTCTACTGAAATGACTCTCGTGAAGGTGACCAGAGGCCAGGTTGGTAAACTTTCTGGGTTCTACTTACCTATCATCTCTCTCCATCTTGCTGGTGCCACCTGGTCTTTCTCTTAAGTTCTAATGATCATCTAGAACTTAAGAGAAATTTCCCACTCCTACCAAAGAGTCACATGCATTGATGTGTCTCTTGACAACTCAAATTCAGTAGAGCCAGCATCGAAGTCATCTTCCTCCCAAATATCTTTACTGCAGTTATCTGCTTCAGCTGGGAATGCATCATCAGTCCCACACTGGGCTCAGGATCTCATCGCCTCCTTTGCCCTCCTCCTCTCTTCTGTCTCCTCAGTAGCCCCAAGTCAGGATGGGTCAACTCTTGCTCAGAGGGTCCCCGTTACTTATTGTCCTACACATTGTGCAGGCTGTCACCAGGATCTCCTGCCCAATGTCTTCATATCTATTGAACACCACCCAGACTCTCTATGCTAGTGCTAATGTTTCCTACTTCCCTCTCTTTTCTTCTGCATTTCATTTTTTTCTTCCTTTTTTTCCTGAAAGTCACAGTACTAGGGGGTACACACATCTTTCTTCCCTCTTTACAAAAACAAAACAAAACAGAGCAAAATGATCCAAATCTTTCTGTGAAGCTTGTTTTCTTGCTGCTTATGTATCTGTACATGAAGAGGGAGTCAGCCGTGGGTGTCCAGCACAAGGATAGCACTCCAGCAATGTTTGTTGAACAGGAAAAGAATATGACACATAATCAAATAGTGAGTGTGGTAAGTATTAAAGTCCATAGGAAGAAGCTTCCTAAATATTTGTTCTTCTCCAGAGAGGTCAAAATAATGGCTTTTCCTCTAGTGCTCAAAAGATGAAGAAAGTGGTTTATGCTCTTTCACTGCAAGATTGAAGCTTTCATTTGAAATGAGAAATTGTTTCAGGTTTCTGGGTAGAAGGGACTTTCATAATTATGAAAACATGTGATAGAAACTCCTGTGTAATGTCCTTTTATAGGAGGACAATGAAACAATAAAATATAAAAACCATTAGGTGATTGGAGGAGAAATTTTTTTTTTAACTCATCAGACTTTTCTAATAAAAACTCAACTCTCATTTGAGTCAAGTTCTTTTGGGCACTTTCCCAATACAACTCCAATTTATTTTTCCATTAGCTGGGAGCAGTTCTTACATTTTTTTTTTCATTACGAGCCCATGGTGCCAAATCCACATCCTGCTAGAAGTTTCAGAGTCCAACTCCCCAATATTTTTGAATGTCACTCCCTTTGTTGTTGCTGAATGGCAACACAAATGTGGCCAGTGAGATAGGATTCAGGTTAGAAAATTAGAAAAATGATTAAAAAATAATATCACATAGTTGGTTCCAGTGAATGCTGAAATGAAAGAGGATTTATCTGAGTGATCTTATCATTTTATAATATTTTGGCTTTTGGTAAAATGAATGGAACAGAAAAATCATGATCATCATTCTCAGAAACAAATCATTTTGTCCTTTACATGATGGATTTATTTATTTATTTATTTATTTATTTATTTATTTATTTATTTATTTATTTATTTATTTATTGAGACAGAGTCTCAGTATGTGACCTCAGTAGAATGCCATGGCATCACAGCTCATAGCATCCTCAAACTTTTGGACTTAAGCAATTCTCTTACCTCCCAGGTAGCTGGGACTATAGGTGCCCACCACAACGCCAAACTATTTTTTTTTTATTGCACTTGTCATTGTTGTTCAGCTGGCCGAGGCTGGGTTTGAACCTGCCAGCCTCAGTGTATGTGGCTGGCACTGTAACCACTGTGCTACGGGTGCTGAACCTACGTGATGGTTCAATAGAATATAGTCAAGTGCTAAAGATGCAAACACAGAGAGTAGGCAGTGTGGTGAGGTAGTATAGGGGCCCTGAAATCAAAACGATCTGGATTTGAATGGTGATTCGATCATTTACTGGTTGCCTAAATTACTATTTGTATCTGCTAAATTACTTAATTTATCAGACCCTCAATTTCTTCCTTTATAAAATAGGGATAATGGCTACTGGGCCTATTTGGTCTTTTGGGCAATCTGTGACAATGGCTTGGAGGTATTTTCCATTATTTTGTCACGTGGCAGCACATTCTTCATCTGCAAGAAATTTGCTTGTCTCTTATTAACAGCACTGATATTATTAACTGTTAATCCTAGCAAGGCCTAGGATCATTCATTCCTAGGTGATATTTTAGGCAAGATAGATTCATTTCCCCTCCCTTAGCCTCCATTTTCACCGATTACATTTGGTCATGAAGTCTGTCACCAGCTTTCTACTTGGCAATATCTTTTTCATAGAATACAGGAAATCTCTCTCTCAGTGCCCCAAAGAGAGAGAAAAGTTATTGATACTGGACAGGTGGCTCCCCAGCCAGCTCAGCCCAGCGGGGCTGGAGGACCTGCCACCTCCGTCTTGGGGGTGTTGGACCTGCCACCTCGGTTTTGGTGGTGTTGGTGGGGGCTGCCAACAGAGTAACCAGCCGGCTGTTGTGTAGGCACGCGGGGGTTACTGTGGGTGGGTGGGGGGATTGGGGAAGCTTCCCTCCCCCAACAGAGGCTCCAGTAGGGACCTGACACCAACCGGGAAGACACTGGCACCTCCTCTTCCTCCAGTGCATCCCTGATTGGTCCATTTTCAAAACCTGCTCCTGATTGTTCTGTTTTCAGGCCCTGAAAGCTCATTGGACAATTGCCTCTATATAAGCCCCTGAGCAGAGAGCCCAAGCACAGATCCTCAGTCCTCTGAGGGAGAGAGAGCAGAAGAGCAAGAGCTGTAACACTTGTATCCTGTTCTGCAAGGAAGTTTGGCTCTTTGTAAGAGCTGTGACACTTGTATAAAACTTATATCACTGCTGATCCTGCTCTGCAAGGTTTGGCTCTTTGTGAGAGCTTTAACACCTGTTGAATAAAACCTAACTATTGTTGATCCTGTGATCTGTTGATTCATTCACCAAATCATTGAGACCAAGAGCCTGGACATCCAGTATCAAAAATCCGGTATCAGATTTGCTGAGCCAGCCAGGAGAAAAGACCAGGTTCTGGGAAAGACAGCAGAAAGAAGACATCGGTGATAAGTAATAGGACTGCTTACCTCTGTCCTATTTTTCTCTATCCTTATCCTACTGGAGATTGCCCACCAGCCTGTGAATATGCTTAGTGTGGAAGCTGACTTACAGGTCATAGGCAAGAGGAGTGAACTTTCTGATTCTCCTTGGTTTCAGAAAGAAGGCAAAGGGAACCTGATCCTGTCTTCTATTTCTTTTCCCTGGTTGAGAGCCGAGTAAGGAGGTAACACTCAGAGGCCCTGAGGTCCCAACAATGGTTCTGACCCCAGGACTTGGGAGGGTCTTTGACAACTTCTTCTCTCCCAGCTTTTACTATCTTCTCTTCTCTTCGATGGTCCCAAATGTTTCCTAGTTATCTCTAAATCTCTGCTGCTTCTCTGTCTCTCTCCTTGTAGTTTACATACTTTGTTTGAATGTTGATAAATAATTGCTTTATGTATTTAGCTGGGTTTGTTACTGGTTAGTTTTGGTATTTTTCAGATGTTTTAAGTGTTTCAAATGTTGTAGGTGTGTTCTAAGATCCTTTTTATTACCTTGCAGGACTAAAATAGATTGACTTTTTATGTGTCTAAGGGAAAAATTGACCTTGTTAAAGAGAAGTCAGCCCCAAACTAAGGGTGAAATGACTCCCTTGTACAGTTTGTCTGGGCAACCAGAGGCCTGTGAAGGGAAGCCCTGAATGACTCCCCAAGGTGAGAATGGCCCTGAACTTTAGCTACTATTCATGACCCTGGGTGTTTGATTACTTCTGGTGTGGGGAAGTTTAAAATAATTCTAGGTTTCTCTAGGACTTCAAGTGCGACTAATTGTGATACAAAGTTTCAAAGGGTCTCTCAACTCAGCCCTGATTTGTATCGTTACCTTGTTATATTTAACACCAAACCCTCCTCAGGCCAGAAAGCCTATTTTCCTTTTTGTTACAGAGAATTTAGTACAAGCTTGCACGGATTTTGTAGCATTAAATGTGCAACATTGCACAATCAGGATGGGGCTTATCCCCACTTTGATTGATACTCTGAGGCTAGTGGGGGAAGGGGCAGAAAGGGAGGGGGCAGAATACATGTTACCAGGTGGGACCAAGGCTCCCTAGACCTGGTTTCTCCGAGCTGTGTTGCCGACACAATGTAAGCACAGGAGACCCAGCAGGCACAAAGCGCTACACTGGTAAGAGTGGCTAATTCCAGACAAGCACAAGGGCTGAGGAGGCCATTCTCCTCAGGGTTTCTTCCCCAAGCATTGGAGGGACGCTTCCTTTTGTTTGGTCGGCAGTCTTCTTGGGTTGGTCAGGGGGTGCTCTGGACAACTCAAGAATACGGGGTGGGATTAATTAAGACGCTGGCCGTTTGTTCTTTCTCACAGATGGGTAACATATTCCCTTGTTGAGAGAACACCCCACTAGGCTGTATTCTGGAGCCCTGGGACATGTTTGATTCCCAGGTGCTGAAAAAGGAATATATGATTTTCTTCTGCACCCAGGCCTGGCCTCAGTATCAACTCTCCACTGGTGAACAATGGCCTCCAGGAGGTACTCTTGATTATAACACCATTTCCCAACTGGACGCATTTTGTAAATAAGAAGAAAAGTGGTCTGAGGTACCCTATGTGCAAGTGTTCTTTACCCTCAGAAACAGACCCCCCACAATTGTGTGAGGCCTGTCAAGAGCTCTTAAGGGAGATACCATTACCACCTAGACTAGACAGACAATAACGCTTAATGAAAAGAATGAAGTCTTGGATGAAGCAAGGAAGTGGGGCAATTTATGGTTCAAGTCCAATACTGATGGTGGTATGTCTCCTGGGGAAAGGGACAGATACCCCACAGGAAGACAGGCAGTTCCCTTTCAAGATCCTGAATGGGCCCCTGAAGGGGAAGGTGACTGGTCATGTAAACACTTCCTAACATGTATTCTAGAAGGTTTGTGCCGATCCAAGAAAAAGCCTATAAATTATGCCAAATCATTAGCTATTTGCCAGAAGCAAAATGAAAGGCAGCTGCTCTGCCTTTCTTGAGCAGCTTAAGGAGGCAATGAGAAAATATACCCAATTGACATCTGATTCCATAGAGGGCCAAATTATTTTAAAAGATAAATTTATCACTCAAGTGGCTCCAGACATTCAAAGAAAACTCCAGAAATTGACTCTAGGCCCAGATCATAACCTGGAGAATGTTCTTAGCAGCCACCATGGTCTTTTATAACCAAGATCAGGAGAAAGAGGAGGAAAAAGAGAGAAGGGATCAAAAAAGAATGACAGCTCTGGTAATGGCCCTTTGACAAATGGACACCTGTGAGGGGCAGAGGGAAGCTGGAGGAGCTAAGAACAAGTGCTACCAATGTGGTCAGACTGGCCACTTCAGCAAAGACTGCCCCCAGCAGCACCACTGGCTAGGTAAGCCACCTGGCCCCTGTCCAGAATGTGAGAGTGCCACTGGAAAGTGGCCTGTCCCCAGAGATGAAGGCCTCCTGGGACAGTGATCCCATCTGTGCCTACACTGGACTGAGGGTTCCTGGGGTAGGTTCTCATGGCTCTTAGATCATTACCCCTCGGGAGCCCCGGATTTGCCTTATAATGGAGGGCCAGGAGATAGAATTTCTCCTGGACACTAGAGCAACCTTTTCCATACTTCTCTCTAATCCTGGTCTTTTATCCCCCAAATCTATAACTATACAGGGGGTGTCTGCAAAGCCAGTTACCAAATTTTCTCAGCCTTTGAGCTGCCATTGGGATGACTGGCTGTTCTCTCATGTTTTCCTAATCATGCCTAAAAGTCCTGCTCCCCTTTTTGGGAGAGGAACATACTAAATAAAACAGGAATAACCATTTATGTCCATTGATTTCCCAACTACATTTTCACATTCAACACTAAAGGAGCTTTTCTCTCCTGGGAATCTAGTCATGATCAAAACTCTTCCTTCTCTAACCCCAACTTGGGAAGGTCCCTTTTCTATTATTTTGTCTTCTTCTATAGCTGTTAAAGTTATGGGTGTGGATTCTCAGATACATCATTCACGAGTAAAAGCCTGGAACTCTTCATCTTCTACAGAAGAAGACTGAAGAAAGCCAACCACGGTTCACCTACTCTTGTGAGCCTAAGGAGAGTTTGAAGTTATTATTTAGAAAACAATAGCATCACTAAAGTAATGCCTCTAACTTAACACAGTCCTATCTTGGCCTTTTACTAATTATGTTAAATATATATTCTCCAGAAATCTCATTAAGCCACACTGCCCACAATAAAGATGGTTCCAGTCTAACACCTGATTCTATCACAGATCCCTCTATCCCTCTCCCCTCTGGAGAAACCCTAACTGCCCCTTCTATCATCACCCAATTCAGCAGGAAGCAGTTGGACCAAGTCTTTGCCCTTTTCCCCTAACAGCCGTTAGAGTTTCTACTCGGAGAGGGAGGAATGATACCGGACAAGTGGCACCCCAGCCAGCTCAGCCGAGCAGGGCTGGAGGACCTGCTGCCTCCGTCTTGGCAGTATTGGTGGTGGCGGCTAACAGAGGAACCAGTAGGCTGGAGTGTAGGCAAGTGAGGGGAGCTTCCCTCCCCCGAACAGTGGCTCCAGTAGGGATCTGACATGAATGGGGAAGACACTGGCACCTCCTCTTCCTCCAGTGCATCCCTGATTGGTCCATTTTTAAAACCTGCTCCTGATTGGTCTGTTTTCAGGTCCCAAAAGCTCACTGGACAATTGCCCCATATAAGCCCCTGAGCAGAGAGTCCAAGTACAGATCGTCAGTCCTCTGAGGGAGAGAGAGCAGAAGAGCAAGAGCTGTAACACTTGTATCCTGTTCTGCAAGGAGGTTTGGCTCTTTGTAAGAGCTGTAACACCCATATCCTGCTCTGCAAGGGGGTTTGGCTCTTTGTAAGAGCTGTAACACTTGTATCCTGCTCTGCAGGGAGGTTTGGCTCTTTGTAAGAGCTGTAACACCTGTTGATAAAACCTAACTACTGTTGATTCTGTAGTCCATTGATTCATTCATCAAATCGAGACCAAGAGCCTGGAAATCCAGTATCAAAAATCTGGTATCATCACTGGATATCAGGACTGTCCAGTCCAAGCTACTGAGCAATGGACAAGCCTTCTTTTTTCTGGTTCTTCTAAACCAGCAGGAGACCACAGGAGGAGGGCTCTTCTAGAACCTTTAAAACAGTTTAAGAGTTACTGAGAGAGATCTCACCATGGGAGAGCTGATAAACCCATGTGTAGCACAGCCGATTATGATGGTTATGTTGAGGCAAAATAATGGATTCTTTTTTTTTTTCCTAAGGGGAAAAACATTCTGATTGATATCTCTTAGAGTTTTCAATCTTTGGGTTACCATTTTCTGGAATGAATTTATTACTTTGGGAGCTTGGCAGCAATAGGCTGTCTCCTTGATTTCTGGACCCAAATCCCTGTAAATTAAGGTGACCAGATTTTAACATTGGTAAAGCCGGACACCATTGGTGGGGTGGGACCTGACAACAATGCAGACTTTGATAAGCAGTTCTTAACAATTATTATTAAAGTTTAACATTATAAAATTAACAAAAATAATATAAAACGCATATCCTGGCGAAATAGCCACATGGCAGCCAAAAACCATATATTCCCTTCCTGTTCTCCAGTATTCCCTAGCTTGTCATGCATTCTTTCCAAAAATTGGGGCTTTTTTAAAACGCTGCAGGACACAGGACAAACTGTTAAAAATTGGGACTGTCCCACCAAAAATGGGAAGTCTGATCACCTTACTCTAGAGAGGGGGGAGCTATTTGTTTGTTCCAGACATTTTGGCTCCTTCTGAGCTAATTGTCCTTGCCTAGAAGCAAGGGAGAAAGCCAGTCTCCTTCTGATACCTTGCCCAGAAGGGGAGTAGGGAGTTTACATTAGCCTTTTCATTTCCAAATGAAGTTACATTAACCTCTTCATTCCCAAATGGAGTTACATTAACCTTTTCAGCAGCTGAAAACCATATATTCCCTTCCCGTTTTACCACAGTTCCCTAGCTTGTCATGCATTCTTTCCAAAAATTGGGACTTTTTAAAAACGCCACAGGATGCAGAACAAATTGTTAAAACTCGGGACTGTCCCGCCAAAAGTGGGATGTCTGGTCACCTTATTTTAAACACATAGCCACCAACACATCTTAACTTTATGGGGAAAGTAAAGAACACTTTTAGAGTGTTAAATCAAGAGGTAGTATTTAGGGATATTCTCAGAAAGGAGACTCAGAGCTGAGACCAAGGACAGGTGGGTGCTGACCAGGGAAAGATGCACTGAGCTGGTACCAAAGCTTCAAGATTGAGCAGCACAGAGATCTTACCCCTGAGGATTTATCTGAATGGTTGAGAAGGGAGAAGCAGAAATGTTGAGTGGATGTGGGTGGGTGAGAAACAACAATGGAACCAAATCTAAGAATGGCACACAGAATTGTTCATGTCATTTTAGCAAGAACACAATGAAATATGCTTTCACCTTAAATTTTAAATCAAAACTACACAAGAGAAAAAAATCAAATCAAACTAATTTCTGCATTGCAAAGGGAATGACGGACAGAGTGAAGAGAACAACGTGTGGAATGGGAGAAAATATTTTCACTCCATTTATCTGATACAGAGTTAATACGCAAATATATATAGCCAGTCCCTGAGTCACAAACATCTGACTTATGTAAAATTCGAACTTACGAACAGAGGCAATTAAGGTAGCAGGTAAATGTACCTGTTCCAACTTACATACAAATGCAACTTACAAACAAAACTATACCATGTGTCTCACTCATAACCCAGGGACTATAAGGAACACAAAAACAACTCAATAATCAGAAAACAAGCTAATTAAAAAATGGGCAAAGAGGGTGGCACCTGTGGCTCAAAGGAGTAGGGCAGCAGCCCCATATGCTGGAGGTAGCGGGTTCAAACCCAGCCCCGGCCAAAAAAAAAAAAAAAAACTGCCAAAAAACCAAAAATGGGCAAAGGATCTGAACAGACATTTGTCAAAAGAAGATATACAAATGACCAATAGTTTACCAAAAAATGCCCAAAATCACTAATCATCAAAGAAATACAAATCAAAATCACAATGAGATATTATCTCATACCTGTTAGAAAGGCTACTAGAAAAAGGAAGAAAAATAGTAAGTATTGAAGAGGACGAGGAGGAAAAGAACATTTGCACACTGTCCGTGGTAATGTAAATTAGCATAATCATCCAGGAAAATGGTATGGAGTTTCCTCAAAAAATAAAAAGAGAACTACCATATGATCTAGCAGTTCCACTATTGGGTATATGTCAAAAGGACAAGAAATCAGTATGTGGAAGAGATATCTGCAGTCCCTTGTTTATCACAGGACTTTTCACAATAGCCAAGACTGGAATCAACATACGTATCCATTAATGAATGAACATATAAAGAAAATGTTGTCTATCTATACATGCAGCCTTACAAAAAGAAGCAGCTCTTGTCATGTACAACATGAATGAACCTGGAAGACATTATGTTAACTGAAATAAGCAGGCACAGAAAGACAAATACCACATGATCACATGCATATGCAGAATCTAAAAATGTAGAACTTATAGAAGTTGAAATTAGGATGGTGGCTCCTCAAGGCTTTGGAGGGGGTAGAGAAGGTGGGAAGGTGCTGGTCAAGAGACACAATATTTCAATTAGATAGCAAGAATAAGTTTGAAAGATTTATTGTATAATATGGTGACTATAGTTAATACATGTAACAATATACAGTATTATATTCTTGAAAATTGCTAAGACAGTGTATTTTAAATGCTCTTACTACAAAAAAAGTATGTGGTATAATATATATGTAAATTACCCTGAATTAGCCATTCCACAATGCATGCATGTTTTAAAACATCATGTCACACACCAGAAACATATATTATTTGTATTTGTTAATTAATAATAAAATAAAATTAAAACTCTGGGGAAATAAGGGTGAAGAGAAAAGACCACATATAACCTAGCCTATAGGACAGAGTAGTATTCTAAGGTTACCTGTAAACAGTGGCTACACATGAAATCATAAATGGGATTAATGCTTTCCCTGGTGACCTACCCTCTGAGATCCCAGGGTCATTGTGATTGGCTAACAATGACCCCGGGTGATGAATGAAATCTGAAGCAGAATTTGGATGAAAAACGGTTGCTTTGTGAGTGCTCTGGATTACAAGGATGTAATGAAATAAATGCTTCAAAATATATTTAATGTGCTCTTTTCTAAACTGGTAGCAGAACGGGCTACAGGGTAGATGACTTCCGTATCTGGGGTAAAGTAGGAAACATACCCCCTAGTGGATGCGAGTCACTCAGCATGACAGCACAGGCCAGTGTTTGTGCCTTTTTTGTTCAGTCACCGCCCTCTGATCTTTACAGGCTTTGGCCAGTGAATCGAATCATAATGTGATGGAAACCCTGACCACCAGAAAGCCCCTCTTTGTATGCTGGCTATGGACGTGAAGCTGAGAAGAAAGTTAGAAAGCCCAAAATCAGATTTCTAAAGCCAGCTCCAGTAGGGTGTCTGTGACTTGGATTGTGTCAGGCAACCTGTCTTTTAGCTCCACTTTTTTTTGTAACAAGAACTTTATAATGACTAGTTCCTTCTTGGGAAATTCAAGGAGAGAGGGGAAAAGGGGAAGATTTACCCAGGAACCAAACTTTACTCCCAGCAGAAGTATCAGGACACCTAAAAATGCATGAACCCTAAAGGATAGATAGGGTACCAGTTAAGGGGAAAGAGGGCTGGTGGTTTTGTGTTAGGAAAGCAAAATTCAAGCGTGGAGATTCAACTTCTTAAAAGCTATCATTACCCAGCTTTAACTATGAGCATAATTCTTTTTCTTTGCTAAGAGACAGAGCCTTGGGCTGGCATCCACACTGAAATGCAGATGCAGTAGCATGATCATAGCTTACAGCAGACTCAAACCCACATGCCCAGGTAATTTTTTTCATTTACTTTAAAGACAGGTTCTATGGCAAACTCCTAGGCTCCAGTGATCCTCCCACCTCAGCCTCCTGAGTAGCTGAGACTGCAGCCATGAGTCACAGTGCCCAACTTATGAGAGTAATTCTTGGTTAGAAGTCTTTGCTTGCAGACCGTACAAACACATCCTTGTCCTTTCCTAAAATCCACTCCACAGTGGGAGATTTTTGTCTGACCTGCCTTCTGCAGAGCAGATAGACAATTTGAAATGAACAGACACAAACACTACTTTGGACCATTTCCCTAGTCCATCTGTTGGTCAGAAAGCACTTACTGAGCACAAAACCACACACACAACATAAACAATCTCCAACACTGTCAGGCCCCAGAACATCTGAGATGCGTGTATATTCAATGGTGAATTATTTTCTTTAGCTCAAAGCTAAAAAAGAAATCTGAATTTGGATTGTATAGCTCAGACGTTTCCCTTAGCATCTCTAAAATGTACCCCTAGAATGATATTTTGAGCACTTCTCAGAAAGGGTGCCAAATATATCAAGGCAGTGGAGGAGAATGTTACTGCTTTTTGCATTAACACAGCCTAGAGAACACACCACATATACTCCTATCTCACGATGGCTAAACAAATTTTGAAATTGATAACAACAATGTGCCCTTATGCTAATTAAGACCTACATTAAGGTGATTTGTGTTTGATTCTGGACTACATTTTGAAATAACTTCCTCCACTGTACTCACTTCAATTTTAATGGAAAGATGAGAATTTTGTCTACCCTCATACATTAATAGACTCAACAAATATTTATTGAGTGGCTATGACGTGTCCGGTCCTGAGCTGGGCATTACAGAACAATAACACAAACGCTTTTCAATTGCTCTATTCCCACTGATACCATTTAGAAACAGTCACTTGTTTAATCATCTCATCTATTTATTTCCCTAGAAGATGGTTCTACCCAGTAACTTTTAATACAATGTGTGTCAAGATAAAAAGCAGCATGCAATTATCCAATTTTCATCTACTTAAATTTTAATGACCATACTTAACTTGCCCAATCAATTCTGCAACTTTTAGCCTATAGGCACTTAAGTAGCAGTTTCAGACATGAGATTCACCCAGATTTAGTTCCCCATGGCCAATGCTTGTTGGACCACTAATTATTTTGCAGTGACTAGTTTTTGCTCAAAACAGCCTTCCATTTAAACTGCCAGTATTTCAAATAATTAACAAGCACGTGGTCCATGATTCTGTATTTAGAGAGTGACACCTATGTATAATTTTTGGATGCTTTATTCCATGTTTTGTCTCAGGAACCTGGTGAAGTGAAGGGTTGGATGATTTCCACCACACATTTGGCTCAACAGTTGGGTTAACTAAGCCATAATCTCAGGCCCTGAATCATCAAACAGACCTGGAGAACAGCAGATCCCCAGAGCCCAACCTGAGAATGCAGAACGCAGACAAGCAGGTCACAACTTTCTCCTCTCATGGGAGCTTTGAAAAATATGTCCGTGTTATTGTTTTTTATCATTTTTTAAACGGGAAAGATTATGACTTAGGGCATTTCCACATAGAATCAATCGGACATACCCCTGGTACAGATACATTCTGGATGGTGCCCTGCACAGAGTGATATCTATTCTGATTTCATGGTAGGAGATACTACCTCCACTGGCTGGCTTGCCAACCTGCATCTCTGTCTTGAGGCCTATTAGATCCCAGCACTTTCATCCTATCAAAATGTAACTCACTCTGTTCACACACCTGGACATGTTTATTACATACTACCAGAATTCAGTATCAAAACCATATGATGAATATAACTCTTTAAAGATAACACCAACCAAGAAAAAAACAAAATCACTATTAGTAGCTAAAATTTAAATTATTATAAATTTATCTCCATTGCAGAAATAATTTTAATTAAAATAAAACATGGAAGAAAATGTGAACCTGGATATGCAAAATATCAAAGCAGGTGTCTTGCAAAGATGATAACTCACTCCATATTGACTTTCACCCCAGCACTGTCAATTTCCTTACTAGATGGTTTTGTTCCTCAAAGAACAATGCTAGCTATAGTCTGAATGTCTCCTAGCATCTCACATAGAGAAAATATGCCTTTTCAAGGCTGGGAGCAGTGGTTTACACCTGAAATCCTAGCACTCTGGGAGGCAGAGGCAGGAGGATCACTTAAAGTCAGGAGTTTAAGACCAGCCTGTGCAAGAGTGAAACCCTGTCTCTGCTAAAAATAGAAAACTTAGCCAGGTATTGCAATGGGTGCCTGTAGTCCCAGCTACTTGGGAGGCTGAGGCAGAAGGATCAATTGAACTCAGGAGTTTGAGGTTACTGTGATCTAGGGTGATGCCGTGGTACTCTAACCTGGGCAACAGAGTGGGACTCTATCTAAAAAAAAAAAAAAATGCTATTTCCAGTTCTGATTCAGCTTCTGACCTGTATTCTCATGTTAAATACAATTACATTTTATTAGTCCGGAAAGTCTTTATGTTCTCTCTCTCTTTCACACACACACACACACAAATCTTTTCTCATTCTCACTACACATTCAACACAAAGGCCACAAGGAGGCTTGGCTTATTCTAGACACATGAGGACCCAACCCAAGGAGGCTTTAAATAGATATATTCCTCCCTAATCACTTAGATGTAAAAATGGTAATATAGCAAACTGCATTCTAGCTTTTTAAGCTTTTCTCCCAATGTAAGATAATTAGTAGCTAAAACATGGCCGTATCTCACTTCAGGGAGTTAGGAAAATGCAGTTCTCTCCTGTGCCTCACAGGATAACTAGGAATGTCTGAGGACCTTCAAAACTATACCCATAGGATGATGAGTTGGCTTTTCATTTTGAGCTGGAAGGTACTCTAAGACCTTCAGCTTACATACAGGGCCAGACACCGTCCTTCATTAAGAGGTAGCAGAATCAGTCCTACTACTACCCTAGTAAACGCCCCTCCTTCTCACTCCATATAAGAGGACTGCAGAGCAGAGCAGGGTGGAAGGGCTGCTGGCCAGTGATTGGCCTCATAGCCCTTCTTCAGGAATAAAGCAGTGCCTCTCTTTCTTCTCCAAAGTCAAATAAATGAGTCTCTAAGAGGACCAGGGGTTTAGTTAGGAGTGCCTATAAGAAGGGGACCCCAACACTTCACCTCCCAGCTAAAGACCTACTGACCTGCTGAAAACATGAATTATGAAGGGGGCCACCAGACAAGAGTGAATAAGGATGACTTCACAGAAGCGTGGCATGTATATTCTGGTTGTAAAGGACTTAGAGAATGTCAGGACTGGTGTCAACAACTGGTCTAGCAATTCCTGAGGTGGGAAATTGTGGGAATAGCTTTTGGAAGTAGAGTAGACATCCAATATACCCTTCCCTCATTTCCTGGGATCCCAGAAGTAGAAGAAGAACTTAGGAGTAGACATGACTCCACAGAAGGAACATAGGGAGAAAAGGAGGGAACACTCGACCCCAAGACAGGGTTGAAAACATGGAGCCTTAGAGAGACCCAAGGAACTGCTTCCCTTTAAAGGAGTCTTCAGCAGAATTCCCCCCAATGAAACCTCTGTACCTTCTATGCAGAGGACAGACGATTGGAAAAGACCAGCAACATCAGACAAAATGAGCCCAAGCAAGAGTCATCTCCCCAGCACCGATGGAAAATCATATATGGAAGAATATCTCTGACACTCTTTCCCCACCCCTAACTCTGTCCCAGCCTCAAGGGGCTGGGCCCACAGAAATGAAACAGGAAGAGATGTAAGGTGAAAAAGGGACTCGTTGCAGGGGGATGAAGGACTGAGGAGCAGAAGAGCAGGGTTCCTCTTCTGTATTAACAGTTTCTGTTTTCCAGATTCTTAATAAAACACAATATATATGACAGTACTAAATGTTGCAGCAAAATGCTCAACCCCAGCTCCTTAGCACTGACACTTACTAATAGGCAAGATCTTTCATCTAAGTCTAAACCACTCCCCGGCCAGGTCTTTCAATACCAGCCATGGCACAAAGAAACCTGCAAACATATTCTGTTATTGTGTTCAACATATGGTTTAATTTTGTTTTAATAAAATGAATTCCTATCACATTCCATGAGCTCGAAATTATAGTGACAGTCTTAAGCCAATTGGAAATGCAGACTTTGATTAATCTTTAAAAGGGCAAGTTCAACAGCATTGCACAGAGCAAAGTAGTGAAGCAGAAACATAATTGTAGTGTTCCTGTTTATCGAAAAAAATACTTCCCCATATTTTGTATTCCGACTCAATAAAGGGAAATTTTAGCACCTATGTACCATGTCTACTCTAATATGTATCAGGCATTTCCAGGTTTTCTCTACTTTTCTATAAAACTTGGAAAAGGTATTAGAACTTGGCTCACAAATGCAGACCTTGAATATTTTAATTGGGAATCACACAATCATACATATGCTATATTAGATTATTTTTCTATGAAAAATTCAGTAGCAGAGCCAATACTAAAACTCTTCAAATATTTCAGCAAATGTCCAGGTGTATCATTCCATTTGGTACCCTTTGCAATTTGTCTTTTACATCGAAGGTTTTCTGCTATGTCAGAATCAAAAATACGTCCAGATGTCAATTTTGTGCCAGGTTAAAAGCTCTAAAGACATTTTACAGTAACATTGAACATCTCTCAATGGTGCAAATTCTATTTTCCTCATTTGTTTTGGCCTCTCTTACATATGTTATCCTTGATATCTCTGTCCTTATTATAGTTGGGCAAAAAATGTTTTAAAAATATACTGTGTAGGACAAAGTCCCCAGAACACAAAAGGGGAAAAAAATGAAATAGAAAAGGACTCAATGGAATTATGTTTCCTTTTAGGCCTATGACCTGAGCTCCCTAAAGCAGCATTCCCAGTAGAAATACAAAGCAAGCCACAAATGTGAACCACGTATGTAATTTGCAGTTCTCCGCTAGCCATATTCACAATAAGAAAAAGAAACAGGTGAAGTTAATTTCAATGATGTATTTTACTTAATTCAATATTTTCAAAATTATTATCATTTAACATGTAATGACATAAAAATTATTAACAAGATATTTTACATTCTAATTTTCACACTGAGTCTTCAGAACTTAGTGCATATTTTACAGGTACAGCGTATAATATTTCAAGTGCTCAGTAGTTACAGGACTCCAGCAGCCACCTCTAGCCAACAAGCTCTGAAGAACATAAAAAACTACACAAAAGATCCGCTACTGTGTGCGGAAGTAGCCTCTATGTTTCTGTTGGTATGAGGCTTATGCTAATGCTAAAAGTAAGGACTATAATTATGATGGAATTAGAATATCTTTAATTCTTGCTATGATTGAAGCTCTATAACAGGTTGTCTTGTCTTCCATCTTTACGATGATTGAAGCTCACTGACAGTGTTTACAAGGTACATTAGCTACTGTTTACAGATAAGGAAACTGAGCCAGCAAAAGCTCCCTAGCATGGAACAAATCCAGATCTAGCCCAGAGCTCTGCTCTTTCTAACACACACCACTGATGCTCATCTGAGGACTTGGTCCTGTGCAAGAGCAGTACAGGACTAGATGTGGCCACCGGGGCACTTGCACAGTGTTAGATAATAGGTTACGTGTTCCAGGGTTTCTTATAATGATTGCAAATAAGTAATGGTATGACTTCTCCCGGGAATTTAATCAGCTCTGATGGAATTGCTGAAAGTTTGTTTGTATCAAGCCAAGAGTATCCACCATTTTCCAAAATTCCCAGGAGATGCTAACCTCCTTGGAAACAGTTAAGAGCATTCAGTAATTTAACTCATCCAGTACCACACAGATAATAACCACAGGAGCTGGGCTTACCCCTGCCTGTCTGATTTAGCATTATACCACACAGACTACTCCACGAGTCCTTTTAGGTATGAGCTGTGGACAATTATATCTGATGCTTATTTACTTTCACATTAAAAAAAAAAACCAAACCCAACGAGTGATTAGTGGCTTTCATTCATGCAATGGTTTGCACAGTGAGATAGGGAAGAGTCCCCTCAACGCCCCCCAAATGAATTGAGGGTAGTCTCCTTGGAGATCTCAGGCTGAGCATAAACCAAGGCCCAGTGGATACTGGCATGTCCAGACACGTCTGTGGGACTGGTGGGCGGGACTTGACCCCAAAGCCGGACATGTCTACAGGGATAAGCACCCTCTAAGTTGTGGTGGGTTCTAGTTATTTTTGCAGAGCATGGTGCTTAATACTCAGATTTTTCTCCTGTTTAATCCTCAATAATTCTTGGTTGACACTCGGCATATGGGGTTGCAAGGTCAAAACTATGAGCAGTCCCCTCATAGAAGCTCTATAGGCAGTTATGGTGCAGCAGCATTGGCAGGAGGATCTTTTGCACAGACAGCCTGAGCCTGGAATCCACCCACCAATGTAGCCACTGTGGGTGGGCAGGGGACATGCCACTATCTGTGGTCCTCAGCTGCACCAGACAACCCTCTGTGGCTCCTGTATCTGACATCTGGAACTACCAAACACTTTATCACTGCAAGTCAGAGCAGGAACAAAAGGGCCAGGCTCTGGGGGGTAACCAAGGAAGGGCACAGCAGCCCCCCCACACCCCCTTCTACTGACAAGAAGGAATTTCAGGGAGGCTGAGATAGAGATACTCTATTTTGCCACCCTTTTTTCGGAATATACTTTAACTAAGGTTGCCAGATTTAGCAAATAAAAATAGCAGACAGTTAAATTTGAATTTCAGGTAAACAAGGAATCATTTTTTAGTGTAAATAATGTCCCATGCAACATGCTAGTAAACATACTACTGGCCAGTTATATGTTCTTTACCTGAAATTCAAATTTCACCAGGTGCTTTGCATTTTATCTTGAATCTGTAATGCTAATCTGCACCCCAAATACGAGTTTCTAATGCTTTCACTGTGATACTTGGGTGGGAAGACAGCACAGCAGTTAAAGGACTCAAACAGGAGTTAGAAAGCCTGCGTGTGAAGTTAGCTGGGATGCCCACCAAATATTTTTGCCCATAAATATGAAATTTCTTCTTTCAACCTTCCTGTCCCCATTGGTAAAATGGAGATTACGTCTCTTCCTCCAGCTTTTACCAGGATCTAATAAAAAGGTAAGTGGCCAACAAGTGGAGAACATAATTATTCCAGAAAATATTCTTGTTAAAATATCAAAAAATAATCAACATTGATTGTTGTGTACATACTTTTCCAATTCAATTGCTGTGGGATCATCCTAACTGCCCACCTTTTAATCTCAGTGAGTAATTTTTTTAATCAATAAAAAATAATTAATTAATTTTCAGTTAATTAATTAAAAACTGATTTTAGGTCTTAGAAGGTCTTATATTAGCTACCTTAAAACTCTTAGAACAAGAAATCAAGTGACCTGGGGAAAGAAGAGAATGGCTTTTTTTTTTCCATTTTAATCATAAAATTAACCTATTTTGCTTGAATTTAAAGCACGTTTTTGTAATATCTACGAAAGAATAACACATGAAAAATAGTGAACTGTGACGATTACCTCTTGTTTTAGAATTTGTAAGGTATACCAACTTCTAGACTCATCCATGGTATTTGTCCATTGTTCAGACAAATTCAGTTACCAATATCGTCATTGACAAATTAGACCAAAACATAAGTTACCCCAGTTGTCTGAGAACATACACGGAGAAGCAGGAACAACATACACACACACACACACACACACACACGAGTGTACTTTTTTCTTTTTAAGCCATAGAGAATCTCAGATTTCTGAGAGGGAAAAGATGTGCCACTATTTGACAGTAACACTTGGCAGTAGTTCTGACAGTTTGAGGAGAAGCCAATCTCAGTGGTAAAACCCTTTCATGGGCCCTTGGCTGGGACACTGAAATAAGAATGCAGCGGAGGGGGAAAGCAGGGTTGGCGAGAAGACGAGGCAGGCTTCACTTTGTTTATTTCTGCCTTCACTGTAAACTGTGCTCATGGCAGAACTTGCATTGTGCCAGGTTTGCGTCGCCTCACGGAGCTTAGACCTGTGGCGAGTTCAAGGGGATTGAATATATTAGAGTTGACGTGGCTCTCTCTTCTAATTTCAGCCTTAAGAAAACTTCTGATTCATCCAATGGCTTTAGTTTTGCCCTTCCTGAGGACCTACTATGTATCCCAAGCAGTATGTTAGTGGTTGGCCTGGCCCAAGGGCAAAATGGCAATCACAACTGTATCTGTTGCACAAGAATACCCTGGTGATGAAGTACAAGAGCCTTATAAAGTGCTTGTCATGTGGCTGGCACGGAGTAAACAGTCAATAACTGTTCAGCCTAAAACTGAATGGTAAATTTAGAGCATTATCATTATTGAACAGTTAGTCAGTACAGATCCAGGACTCAAACTGGGCAGCCTGACTCCAGAGCCAGCCCTCTTAATCACTATCTTGCACTGTCGCCATTAATTATCCATTAATTTTTATAGAACATCTGAAAATGCATCATTGTGGTTATTCTTAATATTGATAAAATGAGGCGCAGAGAATTTTAACGGCCCAGCCAAGATTTTCAGGAAAGGAAAACTTCATCTCACAGTGATCATTGTCCACAGTTGTTCAGCAAATAAACTCTAATACATGCGTTCAGCACACTAAGTATCAGATAAAATATTGTAGGGAAAAAAAAACAAATAAGTATTACTAGAAGACTTGATCCCCGCCTTGAGCAGGCTTACTTTCTGGTCAAGATGAATCCAATACCGATGACTCAAAAAGGAATGGGTGGGTAGGAACGCAAGTCCTGGAAATGCACAGAAATAAAATATGCATACAAAGGACTGAAAAGAGAAAATTGAGAGGGAGCAGTCCCAGAAGCTTCCAGGAAAAGGACATGTAGAGCCAAGTTTAGAAAGAAAAGAAGGGTATGGGCTGGCAGAGTGTTCTCACTCTAGCCACCTTGCCAATCAACAAATCCTCCTAGGCCGAGGGCCATCCTCAAAGCTCGTGTGTGTCTGTGTGTGTCTGTGTGTGTGCATGCACAGCTCCAGCCTGGAGCCCTCCCTTGAGAAAAACAGGAGAGACAAGGCAGGCTACTCTCAGAAAAGGCAGAAAAGGGCCAAAAAAATTCCCCAGTGTGGTGAAAGGTGACCGATTCCGAGGGAAGAAAGAAAGAAACTTTGTAAAGACAGAGTCTTACAAAGAATTCCAACCTCCTCCCCGCCTTCCTTTCCTTGCCAGTCCTCGCAAGCACACGGGTTCTTCATTTCAACATCTGACCTCACAGATGCTTCACCCCTCGCCCTCCTTTTTGGTCCTTCCCACTTTCCCTGCTCTTATTCCCACCCTCTCCTCTTCCCGCACCACCCCAAAAGACAAATGAAAATCAAACAAACAAACAAATATGTGGAACTTCTTACTTGGAATGATTCAAGAGTCTCTCTACTATGAAGACACTGAGTAATGACTGGCTGCCTTCCAGGTGGCTCTGCAGTCTGCTAAATAGCTCAATTAGTGCGCAGGGCTCGCTTTCTTTCCCTCTCTCTTTTTTCCTCTCGTGCTTTCTCTTTCTCTCTCTCGCTCTCTCCCTCCCTGAGTTTTGCCAAGTGCATGCTGTATTGTTGGAAGGGGCAGTGCCAAATTAGCCTAGCAACATCCCTTTATAGCCCTGATGTCTGGGACACCTGAGAACAGCGGAGAAATCACCGTCCCTAGGCCCTGCCGGGAGCAGGAGGCAGCAGAGAGCATTGTGGCAGGATGGTTCTTCCTGCGGAAGGGTGGTTAATTAGCAATGTAGGTGAAGACCCCTGAGAGGCACCTGGGCATCCTGCCCACCCAAATAGAAGCCGCATCAAGATGGCAGCAGAGCTGGAGCCTGTGACCAGAGATGGGGACGGAGCGATGGAGGACCAGGGAAAGAGGACGGGCCGTAAAGCTACCCAGCTCTCCAATCTATTTAGGTCCTAATGATCCTAAATAAGCCTTTTTTTTTTTTTTGGTAAATACAATTCTCAAAAATGTAAGTGCAGGGTAAATCAGCTGTGTGTCTTTAGCATTGGTTAGATTCCTCTCTGGTTGCCTCTCCTCCTGAAAGGTACAGGCACACTTCCTCCACCCACCAAACACACAGCTAAAGTGAGCCCTCAGCCCTAGGTGACATTTATGATGTCTATCTGTGGCCCAACCAGACATAAACAGTGTCAGCAGAGAACAAGAAAACTGGGCTCTATACGGAGTACACAGGCCCTCCATAAGTCACCATGCCCGAGTTGAAACTTGTTGCAGTGTTCTGAAAATTCATACAGAAAGCAAGACATTCATGTCATAAGGTAAACACATTTAGTCTGTTGTCTATTCCAGTAGTAACACATTTATTGGTAGCGGCTATGTGATACTGAAGTATTCATTACATCTTGGCATTTACAATATACAGTATTTCTCTGTTTGAGTCATTACAGCCTTCATACCAATTAGGTGAAAGAAAATATTGTTTGCAAAAATACTTTTAGGGGGATTACATTTATTCTAGAATATTATGTATCACAATTTTAGAACCATTAAGTCCCAACATTTACATATAATTATTACGGTTATACCCTAGAGAAGATATTTAAATGCCTTTACCCTATCTGTTGGGTATGTTTCCCGTCGAAGGAGAACCCTGTCAAACAATTAGAATGCCGAAATAAGCAAGAATATTCTTGGTTGCTAAATTGGAGAAAAAGTTGCCCCAAGATAAAAATTCTTAATGTAAAATTGTACTTTGATTTGGGTGGTTTATTTTTGTTATGACATTAGGGGAATTTTTTTTTAATTTTAAGCATAAAATGATACAACTCAATTATCAAGATATTTGCGCTAAGAAAATCATATCCTGAAATTAGAATGGGAGGTTTTTATGTGGACTTGAATCTGCTTCTTTGTAATTTCTATGGGTGCTTGGAAGTGTTTCACCGTGCATGCTAATGGGCTTTGTGTTTTAAGCAGTGATTCTGCACATTTTGAAACACAAACAAATTTGAGCTGGAGGCACCGTCTAAGCACTTGGTGGGGTGCTGAGGGAAAATCATAAAGGTCCTCCCCAAAATGAGATCTCCAAATATATCCTTTTTCAGTCCCCAAACCATGTGCTTGTGAGTGTCTGCCCGTCTTTGGGCTGGATATATACCTTCACGAGGAAAAGAAAGATGAATGTGAATTTTCATAGCAAGCCCTCACTATTGTCACACACACCTATTTTTTTTTAAAGGACAGATCAAAGGTGATAACAGATACTTGTATAAGTCACGAGTGAAATACTGCATTAGGACCATCCGTCATCTATTTCCATTTTTTTTTCTTCCTGAAAAGAAAAAAAAAAAAAAAACAAGGAAGGAAAATGAGGGAAAGAAAGAAAGCATAATCAAAAGCCTAAATGACAAAGAGTTGACAGTCAGATTCTGTGGTAAATGATCCCAGAGTCGCTGGCCTGCAGAGACGCTGAGGAAGTCCCCAGCAGACCTGATTAATTCCAGTCTCTCCAGCTGCCAGGGGAGCAGAGGGTAAGCAGTTTCGCAGAGAGAAGCCTATTACCACTACTAGGCTGAAATAGATCTAATCAACTCACAGCCGCTCAAAAGAAAACTTTACAGGTTTAGCTCACTAAGGCAGTGCTTTAAAATGATGACTACAAAGGACCATGGGAGTCTGAAAGCATTTAGTCTTTATTGCAGCTCAAGGAAATTTTCTGCTGTGGTTAGGCCATGCTAATTTACTGAACATGACAAAGCCTCCCAGACTATGTGACATCATTTGTTTAAAGGCCCCGGTGCTCATACTGGAGTATTTCGAGTATTACTTTTTTTTTTCTTCAAAAACAGTTAATTTGTTGATATTTCATTGGTTTGGGCTAATTACATGCACCATTATAAATGTCTGGACTAACCTACTTTAACGTTTAATTTAAACAACAATGCTCTGTAATTTGTCATGGTGCTCACAAAGTGATGAATATTGCAACTTTGTCTTCTAAGCAATCAACATTTTATCGGTGCATCTTAAGAGGAAATTTCTGGCAGGAAGGAGACCCTGAGAAACTGAGCAGTGTTCACAGTCAGCTTCAGAAATAAACTAAGTTACGTGGCAATTTGTATCATAATAGTCTAAATAGATTGAAAACTGTATGAACAAATAAACACTGTATCGGACTTCTGGATTTTTACAAGCAGGATTGCTTGTTCCATGTTGGGTTGTAGAACCACCTCCTTCTTAATGGAAAATAAACAGAAGAAAATTATTAAGGCCAGATTGAAACCAAATAACCATTTGTCTGGTTTGGGGTTTTTTTCTTTTTGTAATTTTGGTTGTGGGAAATCTTTATAAAGATTTGCAGAGGTGAAATCTGCTTTTGTTTAAATAATCAAGATTTGGATTGGAAACTCTGCACGAGTTACATGATATGTGGTTCAGAAGGCTGAGTGTGATAGCAAACATGAACACACACATGTGTGTGGAATATATTGATTACTAATGAATTCCCCGATCACACCACTGAAAGTAATTAAAGGGAAGTACTGGTATCATTGAATTGAAGTTGATTACAGATGACGCACTGTAAACTGTTTTCTTCCCAAATTTTATGTCCATGGAAGACATAAAGGCAGAAACCAAAAGATGAACAGTAGGAAGCAGAGATAAGATAATAGATGGATTGTTTAGAACTTCAAGAATTGCTTCTGAGCCTCTCTGTTTAGATGTTATTTCGAGCACAGTCCTGAGCTTTAGGGGTGTGTGATGGGGAGGAGCAGTAGTTGGGCAAAGTTGCTGGGCATATCACAATCACAGGGAAAAGAAAAGGCACATGTGTGATAGTCTGAGAAAAAAAATCCCAAGATCCCACTGGAATCTGATTTCTAGATCTAGAAAAACACCCCCACCTGCTGATCAACTGCACACCACTTACTATGAATAGAACAACACCCTGTGATATACCATCATTTGAATTGCAGTTAAGTTGTTCATATGCTCAGAGTCCTTAATGACCAGTGTTTTCCTTAAAATAGAATTTTCAGCTATTGATCCTGAGCTTATTCAGAGGCCAAAGTGCTACCTGAACTTTCCTTCCTGTCAAGGAGTCCAAGATGCATCTTAAAAATCCATATCTGAATATGGATTGGGAAATGTCTGATTTTTATCAGAGCCTCGCCTTTGGCTCTATGTGTATTATGTCCTTGAACTACATCCCTGGAGTTCAAGTTAGATTTGGGTTTTAGATCAAAGAAACATTTCCTCTTATGAGGTTTTTCCATTTTGTCTCATTCAGGTAATATGTTAAGCTACTTCAAATGTCAATACCAAGAATCCAGCAGTATCTCTAGACTAGGTACAAATGCCTGTGGAACTGCAGATCGGAGCAGGTCGGTTTTTCCAATACAGCTATGAGCTCCTCAACGGTCACAGGACACTCCAGGCTGCATTTTTGCCTGTCTCTGGCAGTGACAATTGGTTCCTAGTAACCTCAAATGTGCAAGCAATTAGACAGCTGTACTTATAATTGGTTTGACATGCCCATTTTGTTCTTCCAGAGAGAAAAACTACCTTCAGAAATTCCAAGGATGGCTTTTTGATGATAAAGGTAGCTTTGAAAAATACAATGTTTTATAATTCTGCAGTATATAAATTGTAACATTTAGGGAAAGTATGATATGTCTGTGGCAACCGCAGTTGGCTTGATCCCTGAATGCAGAATTAGGCTGTTGGGGTCCAGGTCATGAACACTCCTATCAAACCCTGCCTGTTAGTTTCAGGCTGTTCCAAAGCCTGCGGACAACATAATACAGAGTATTGTTGAAAAAATAAAATGGTTGAGGGAAAGATATGCAGGACCAAGTAAGAAGAAAACACAAAGGGCAGTATAAACCCATCTTGAAAATAACTTAAAGCAAATGACCCACTCATCCCCAACCAGCAGCACCACTGTGCTTGCCTTGGAAGCAGGAACTCTTAGAACACCTTCTTTGTTATTTAGAAAGAAAAACCAAATTACTGATAATAAAAGTGTGAAAGCTGGGTAACTTTGAGAGGAAACAACGAGAAATACACTTATGAAGTCAGAATATTGAGTAAATAGAGGTGAGACAAATGATGGTAGGAAAGCCAGGAATGAAGCAAACTTTTTTTTTTTTAAAGACAGAGTCTGACTTTATCGCCCTCTGTAGAGTGCTGTGGCATCACAGCTCACAGCAACCTCCAACTCCTGGGCTTAAGTGATTCTCTTGCCTCAGCCTCCCGAGTAGCTAGGACTATAGGCACCCTCCACAATGCCCAGCTATTTTTTGTTGTAGTTTGGCCAGGGCCAGATTTGAACCTGCCACCCTTGGTATATGGGGCCAGCACCCTGCCCACTGAGCCACCAGTGCCACCCTGAAGCAAACTTTTTATTGAATTAGGTTGTATAGTTTTAGGAAAGACTGAGCGCCTGGCCGTCTTGCTAATGTATATGTTCCTAGAGGATTTATTGTGCTTGTCTCGTATGTTATTATGGACTTAACTGTGGTATTTACCAGTGATGCTACCACTTTCACACTGTGATCAGTGTTAAGGTACAGGTAGTGTCTCTAATCAATGGCACGCACATCGCAGTAGGGCGTTAAGGGATAGCCTCGTCACTGCAGCCTTCAAAGGACACACAGCAGACTGCAAAGGCAATCTGAGCAGCTCATCCCCACCAGAAAATACTAATAACACTTTAAAAACGTGTTTCATACCATAATTTTGAAAGGGAAAAAAAGATCATTGTGAAATCACCTGGTTTTGTTTTATTATTTTATGTCTTCTGGCAAGATCACAGTGATAACAGATAGAATTCAGCAACAGAGGTATGGCCATATTAGTATATATTTTTGACTAAATTCCAAGGACTATGCTTTTTGGCTGCCTCCATAAGGTTTGGCTTTTTAATGGAGCTCGTAGGCTTTATGTTTCTATGTTTCTTATTATGATTTCCTTTAAAATCTCTATGTACTGTAGTGTTTGTGCTACTGAATGTTGCTGTACTTTTCTTGAAATGCCACATCCTTGATGTGGGGTAGTAAAGATGTGCTAATTAAACTCAATCCATTTCACAACTATTAATTCAGACTGTGATCTCTCATCAGGTTTTACGTATTATGTAGGATTTAGGGCTAGCCAGCAGATGTAAACTGCTCAGAAATGTGGTGAACAACCAACTTGGATGACCATTCCTGAGTCAGATTTTTGGTTTTTACTGCTCATTCAGATGCGGAAGGATCATATTTCAGCTCAGCTAGACATTTGGCAATGGCAGTGAAAACTACATTTTATGGCTCCCCTGAGCATATATCAGTTGTAGTTATTTTAATTATTTCCAACATTTAATTTTTCTCCTGGAAGAACTACTCTTTCTTTGATTCTGCCATTGATCACGTCCATGACAACTGAGCGCTGCTAGATCACGTGAGAACAGCACAAGGTGACTTGATATTCCACTAGTACATGAATATGTTTCCTATTTCCAGGAAGCTGTCTGATCCCCACCAAAAAACACAAGAAAAATACCACCAACAATAAATATACAACCACCAAGCCCTCTGAAGAGTACAGATGGATAAACAAAGGACAGCTTCAGTCAGAGAGATGCTACATAAAAGGAGACGGGCATTAAAAACATTAATAGACCTGTTTCTCTGTTCTCACAAAATAGTGACAGAGTTTAATGCCAATATATCATATAAACACCGAAAGAAATGGTGTTATGGAAATAGGAAGACACCCAAAGGAAAGACCCAGCATCTCTATCACATCTGTCTCTAGTGGAACGTTGGAAAGTTTACTGGTAAAGTGAAGTTCAGAGCTAAGCACAGAATTATTAGAGTTCTTTGTAAAGGCTGCACGGATATGTCTTTAGATTTGAGAGTGAAGTCTGGGAGTAAAAACGCAGTGCAAATTATAGTTACTCAAAATCAAAGCTGAAGTCCAAAGATGAAGGCCGGTCGTGGGGTTCCTTTCTGCCCCCTGGTGGATGGAGATGCACTTCCACATGCCCATGACTTCAGTGGTAAAGCAGGGACTTCACCGGTGGCTGTTAAGTAGGTTCCTGAAAAAAGAGGAACTATGCTGTGGTCAGATTTCACCGACATTCTTTTTAGTGAATGCTTCGTATCAAAGTAACCATTGAATGTGGGCAATTCTGGGCTTTCTCTGTCCTTCAGTGTGTGAAGTGACATTTCTATTGGGGCAAATGGCTGTGTGTATTGTGGTCTTGGGATATTCTTCACCATCTGTTTCTCCTCCTACCAATTTCTTTTCCTTTCTCATCTGTTCACGTCCGAATCAGAAGCCAAGAAGAAAAAGGCGACTTCAGTCTTTCATTATTTTCTTCCCTCCTTTTTTTTCCCCCTCCGGCATCCATTCTTCCGTTCACTGCCTTTCCTTATCTTTTCCTCTCTGAAGCCCATGGAGGTGTTTGGTACACTCTGCTTTCAACGGGCTGATAGCTGTGTAGGAATAGCAACTTACAGTTTCCATTTATTTTTCCAGGTCAAATATAGGAAAAACAATATGAGGACAAATTAATCAATGCATGATAGTATGGCATACAGAGAGATTTCATTTCAATTTTGCCACCCTTATAGAAGTAGTTTTGAGTGTTATAGGCTCTGAAATTCTATAAAATTCTTGCCAAAGGTAAAAATAATATGTAGTGATGACATTCCCTTTTCACAAATGCACATATTGTAGAACCTGTGCCTAGCCACAGGATCTCACAATCTTTGGGGATTGGCAATTCACACAGTGCAAAATCCCATTTGCAACATAGCTTTCCCCAATCCCATGGGATTCATTGTGAGAGCATTTTAATATAATAGTTTTCTTATAGTTGAGAACTCTGGGATGATAGCTGAGTCAAAGACAGAGGGACATTACACAGGGTTGAGATAACGAATCGATTGCATAAAAAATAGTTTCCCTTGAACATTTTTATCTTGTATGTGCATTTCTTACCTACTTTTCTCGGCATTTTTACAATTTTTCTTGCGTGAGAAGGCCACAGAAACACAGACCTCAGATTGCTACCACATTCATCTATTTCTTTTACAAACAACAACTAGAATCCTACTCCTTGAAGGACCCATGGGTGTGCCCCAGTTCCCATCCCAGATCCTGGATAATCCTCTTCATTTTCTCCAACCTGTGAAAGAACCACGCTTTATGCATATCTCTCCTTTTCCTCCACACACCTCTTTTCTATGAAAGTTTATCTTCAAGACAGATCAATGTTCTATTTCGAATAAAGTTCTCCCTACCCTGGCCCCAGCTTTTTTTTTTTTTCATTTTTATTTTCAGAAGTATCAAGTTCACAAGAAAATGATGCTTTCAAAGATGGTCCGTACGCCAGGAACAAATACCAGACGGGGTTCCTTATGTTTCCCTTCTACAGAGAATTCACACTTCAAAATGTCCAGTGATCTCCGAAAACTGAGAAGACCACTGGTGTCAGCGTCATCATTGACTAAATATCTACAGCAATCCTAACATTGACATGTGGTCCTGAGGAGTCAGAAATGTACAAAGTGCAAGGATGACCGAGAAGTGTCGTTGACCCAGAACTAGAATCCTCCTCCACGGTGAACATGAGGCTGGAAAATCATATATCATTCTTAGAGCAATCGTTACTTGTAAAAGTTGAACTTCTGATTGAAAGGAGACAAGAAATCTCCCCTTTATGTATTTAGTAGTTATTCAGCGGGGTTGATGCAACCTCTTTGGAGAGAGAGGCTCCCTTTTATAATCCTCAGGACCTGTGGTTTGCAGGAACCTTTTCAAGCCTTGTCGTCCTCACACATTCTTAAGCACTTCAATCCTCACCCAGCTGTAAGTCATAAACAAAAACAAGAGAACTTTTTCCCTGGACAAATATTTAGAACTAAAAATCACAGCCTACTTCAAATGAAAGGGATCGAATACAAATGAAAAACTTCAGTCCCTATATAAGACAAGCCATGCCTTTTGCTTTTGGATTTTCTCTTTGGGGTAAATAGATAACTGACCAGATCTCAACAGTTTAATTCAGCCATTGTCACTGGAAAAAGAAAAAAAGAAGAAGAAGATGTGGAAACCAAATTTAGTAATTCGGAAAATCGCCCAATTTTTTTTTTTTTTTTTTTTTGGCAGATGAATTGCCCTCATCTGTGATATACATTTAAGAATGAAACTTAAATTAGCTCCTTAAAGTGGTCCTGTGACTTTAATTATTCACAAAGTACACAAATTTAATGAGTTTTTAAATATTAAAACTCTTCCCTATTGTCACTACGGTGAGTTCTTAATTTACAGAGCAATTAAGTCAAGACCCTCATTTATCAGGACATGTGCGTTTGTTGAAAACGTAGTCAGTTTTTATTAATTGACGCTATAGAAATACTGAGGTGAAATTAATGCGTGTCTTCAGAGGTCGTGCCGGTGGTGGTGGGGAGCGCACACGGAGCAAGACGTGAGATAAATAAGTAACTGCTATTCCCTGATTTCTCCAGAGATTGCTGAAATATTAAGTGGCACAATGGTTACCGGTCTCCGCCAAAATGCTTGCAAGAAAATGCCCCCTGAGTTTCTCTCTGGCAAACATCTGTCATGGGTAGTAGCTGAGAAACAGAGAAACTTCAAAGCGGAACTTTCTGATTATTAGCAGAGTGTGGAGTGTAATGTTCTTACATTTTAATGCAAACCAAGTGTTGATGAGCTGAGAGGGTAGAATTAAAAAGTAGCCCAAATTTTCCTTTGTTCTTCAGGATGGGGCTGACAGGAACATTCACAGTCAGTAGTATTCTTCAGTACTGAGCAATTTGTGAGCCACAAGAAATTCTAGCTCCAGAGGCAGATGGTGGGGGGGCGGGGGGTAGAGTGGACCAGGCTGCCATTTCCTGTTGTTCACCTATGGCGGTTCTGCCCAATCCTGCACATTATTCAGCATAAATTGTCTATGGACAATCTTGTTCAGGAAAGCAGTTATGTAATAGGCACAGGGTAAGGGTATAGGGCACCCCTCTCGGGTGTGGGACATAAGTGCAAGAAGGACTCTACCTAACAAATGCAAATGTTGCAATCTAGTTGTTTGTACCCTCACGTTAATCAGAAATTGGAAAAAAGACGAGACAGCAGTTATAAAAGAGCAAGCCCAAATTCGAACAGTGGGTACCTGAGCACTTGCCTACAAAGGAGACAGCCGCCTCAAACAAGTTTGCCAAACAAGGAAGGAGGAAGACGCTTTCTGTGTTGAAACATAAATATAAATACAGAGCGTCAAAAACATCTGAGCAATTTTGTCAATCTTTCAGCCAGTCAGGGGGATGATTAGTACATGGGGAAACTGGATTTTTAGTTGAATGGGTAATAGGTAGGTGGACATAGTCTAAGGATTTCACTATTTTTATAAGACTAGGTTTGATAGTATACCAATCTCCAAGGGCTCTTTAGTCCTGGAACTCCTCAATCCACTTTGAGATCATTAAAAAAAAAAAAAAAAACCAAAAATACACTGCAAAAAAGCACAGCCTACGAAAAACACTTTGTGATGTGTACAAGCCAGAAGTCTGTCCTCTTTCCCGCAGTTTGAATCCTACCAAACTCTGATTTTAAGCCAGCAAACAGGTTGTCCAATCCACTCCCCGAAGCTAAAATGGAAGAAAGAGACAAGCATCTCGCTCCTACATCCTGGGGCATTTGGATATTCGGCCTCTAAAGAGCCAAAAAGTTTGATGGGACCATGCTGAGAGGTCCCCTGTAACCAGGAGTTGGTTAATATACTCCCATCCCTCATTCAGACAGGCAACAGAGGCAAAAAAAAAAAAAAAAAAATAGCAGCAGGGCAACAAACTCTGTCTTCTGCAAATGCTCTGTAATAAATTGTTCTTTCAGCAGTGCAAAAGACGGATTTTTCTTTCCTTAGCTTCTTTCCTCCTTTGCCGGAAAGCACCAATGGGCGGCTTGCTTTCCCACCTGGCCCTGGCTGCCGGTGCCCATAAATTTGCCTATGCAATGCCTGTTTACGGGTCGCTGATGGAACATGGAGACGGTGCATTTTGTAAGCGCCTGGTAGATAATCATGGTAATTGATGTTTGGAGCTGTGAGCTCCTAGGAGCACAGGGTCTCTTTCTCCCAGTGAGGGCCTGCTCTCTGTTATCAGCCCAGCCCATAATTAAATATCACTCTTTTACAATATGTTTCAGGCTCCTTAATGAGTCTAAAGCAGAAATAGTCACCTCTTTCCCCTCTGAGCTTTATTTGCTTGTTATTAAACAATGTTATTGAGCTGCCTTCTTTCCCTGTGTTGCCAAACCTGCATCATTTCCGTTTTATAATTGCACAATTAGAGCGAAGGCTTTGCTTCCATACATCAGCAGGCCCTGCGTGTGCCCGCGTGTGTGAATGTGTGTGGAGAGGAGGAGAGGGAGAGAATAGGGAAAAAATCAGGTGTTCATGTAGACTACTCAAATGCATCTTATTTTCATTAGCTGCCAGATTTTGCAAAATGGGAAGTGATTTATCATGAGCCATTTTCTTCTATCAACCACCTCCACCAACCAACACCATGACTTTCGCCGTGACCTTGTGCTGTGTAGCGGAGGGTCCAATTTGCTCATTGTTACTCACTTGCATAATCCCATGCCCCTCCCCCACAGCCTTCTTTCCCCCCAAGCAAAATCCAGTCATTTATATTCCGAGGCTAAACGGTCTTCTTTTTTGCCCCCAAAGCTGGCAAGCTGTATAACACTAGTAATTCCTTCTAACGAATTTCCAGAGAGCTCCTCCTCTTACACACGCAGGCTCTCTCTCTCTCTCTCTCACACACACACACACACACTCCCCCACGCACACACTCACAGGCACCCCCCCCCCCGTCAGCTGCTCTAAGCAGGGGAGTAAGTAGCTGAAGAAAATCCATTCACATTCTGCTGTGTCGCTTTCTTCTCAAGTCATGAACCCATCACAGACTTTTTCTAGCTGGAGGTTGCCACGGTGAAGATTTACAATGCCAGTTATTCATACATCTGCCTCCTCTCCCCCCCTCCCCTTATTCTCAAATCCCTTGGGCGAGGGCAACCTTGATACCGAGACTCGTAAAATTCATGCAGGCTTATCATCCTTGGTGAAGGCTCCAGGCGTGCGCCCTGCAGCCCCCTCCAGCTCACTGCCGTGACGGGTGGGTGGGCCGCGGGATTTTATTTCCAACTACGGGAAGTGGGGGGTGGGGTATCATGGAAAACATCATAATAGAAAACTTGTAGTATACGTTAGTAGAAGCGCAGTATCTATTTCACTGATCATTTATTAATTTTTAAAAATTGCTTCTAGGCCTCTGGAGACTGGTCTTCATTTGATGCTGGAATATTAAACAAAAAGTGACCTCAGTTGGAGCAAGACAATATTAGAAAGTCCACTCATCAGTGCTCAAGAGCTGGTAGGGTGGAGGCATAAACTTCCTTCTGGCACTGAGCATCGAAGAACCTGGAAGAAAGAGGAAACCTCAGCACCTTTTAAACTGTTCATTTGATAGCCATTGTTTTGTGCTAGTTTCTTCACTTCATTATTTCTTCTTCTCTTCATTATTACTAAATTCATTTTTCCTAAAGAACATGGAGAAGAGAGAAAGACAAATATTTTCAACAGCAAACATTCATATTTTTAAAAAGTCATTGAATGTCCCCAATCTGAGAAACAAGTTATTCCAACGTAACCTAATAGAGAACTATGCATTTTTATTGCAAAAAAAAAAAAAGAGGGGGGTCCTACATTTTGTTAGACAATAACAATTGAGATCTTGGCAAGTGATCGTCTGGAGCCCTTCTATAAAAGTTTACAAAATTATTTTTAGCTAGATTAAAATATAATTCTGTCACCTCGAGCCTGGGACTACTTGAGACTCAGTAGGTAAAATAAGAAGAGTGTGTTATCTTCTCTGTAAGATCCTTTTCTAGTCCTATGTGGTCTAGTCACTATTGGATTAAAAATAGGCAAGAACTAGTTTAATCTAAAATTTCTCTTCTTCCAGCTCAATGCATGGAAGTCTCCCCAGGTGCAATCCTCAATTCCCTGCGTGTTGGGCTCTCCCTTAACTCCTTAGTTTTCTGCGGAACCATTTAGAAAATCGCCACAGTGAACATCAAGGTTGACTCTTGACTGAGAACATCAGGAACTCAAGGTTTTCGTCCATATTCCACAGAAAACTTGGAAAGCTCCACACGTAGCATTTGTTGTACTTTTTGAGACTGTGCTTCTAAAACTAGGATAAAATGAGAGCAACACGAGAAAAGAAGTTCTGTTTACTGTATCTTATTTTACTTCATTATTTTATTTTTTTCCCCCTTCTGGCTAATCCTTTTGTCTTTGGAAACCTCCGTTTCCAAACTACCACCTGGTCCGCTCCTCTCCCCACAGCTCAGTGATGCTATCAGACCCCACATCCCAGGGGCACAAGCAGGTGAATCTGCCCGTCTTCACTGACCCTGACAAACCTCTGAACACCATCACCTAGAGATTGTAGCCTCACCTTCTCTTAGGATACCATCTGACCTATGTCTTATACTAGAAGATTAAGTTGACAGCTCCAGTCAAACTTTCAAAATAATCTTCTCACAAAGACAACATTGCATTTTACAGTGGGGGATTCCATCTGCTTTTCTTATCTACCTGGACCCTCGGTCTGGGAAGACATCTACCAGCAAGCCATTGTACCCATCTGAGACCTTGTTTCCTTATGTGAGGGATAAATCCCGATTAACTTCTCAAGATTCTGAGGTCAAGTGCAATACTGCGTGGAAACTTTAAAATATTCAGGAGTGTACTATGTAGCTATATTATCATTATTATTATTGTTAATCTATTAATGACTATGATGTTATTAGACAGGAAGGCTTCCCAGTATTTTTTGGCCATGCACTACAGAAAGAAATGCATTTTATATAGTATGCCAGAACACATCTATGTAATCCTAGCTGATATAGAAGTTACACAAAACAATATACTTTTATTGACTATGAAGCATTCTAATAGTTTCCATAGACAGAGAATGTTCATACCTCTACTGGTCCTAGCCTGCAGTTTGAAAATCTGAGGAGTGAGGGGGACTACCATGAGCCTATAGAGAGCCTTTACATGATTTGGCTAAGTGCCTACACACCTGCCTCCAGGACCAGAGGCTGTAGCTTGGACAGGGAAGTATGGCATGCTTTTGACACCTATTTGCCCCTTCAGCTGGAAGTCTTTGTAGAGGACTTGATGCATAGAGAAGGAACCACTGGTTGACACCTAGTCAGTGCTGGAGGGTGAGGAAGGGCAGTGGGCAGAGGTATCAAAAGGCATCATGTGAGCAGCACCTGTGGCTCAAAGGAGTAGGGTGCTGGCCCCATATGCCGGAGGTGGCGGGTTCAAACCCAGCCCTGGCCAAATACTGCAAAAAAAAAAAAAAAAAAGACATCCTGCCAGGCTGTGAAACAGATTTTGGTGTAGACAGTTTCCAAATCTGTCTATACACAGGTCAGAGGCCACTTGCAATGCAAGGGTGATCTGGAAAGGAAAGGAAATGCAAACAACAGGATTCTGGCCAATTCTAAAGCACCGTGGAAAACTCAGTGACAAACAAGAAAGACAGCAGTGGAATAGGATTTATCAAAAACCTGCCTTCAAGGTCTCCAGTACCTAGTTCTGCAAATTAACAAGGATGACTTGAGGAACATATTTTTGCCTTTGTTGCAACTTCTAAAAACTATCTCGTTTCACCCCAAGCATCCACCCTCATCTGTAAGTTGCAAGATCTAATAAGCAGGAATATAAGCTGAGAGATCTCTGGACATTTTTCCTCCTAGAGGTGCCTTATCTCAATTGCCATCACCCCTGTTATCCATTAAGATATAACCAACAAAAAGCCACATCAGGGCATTTCAGTGTGTCCCCAGAACACAATCATCCCACATCTTCCTTACTGCACAATTCACTGGTCATTCCATGGGCCTATGAGCACACTGGACTTTACTAGACTAACAAGGGTTGAAATTAAGTTTATTCTTCTTCAAGTTCATACCATGGTGAATTGCCTGGAACTGCTAAGAAATGACAATTTAAAAAGTAACTACAACATCAAACAGGTCCTGTCCACTCTTTCAGCATTCAGAGTTCACCTCTTTAGTTCCTAAGTACACCTTTTCTATTAAATGGAATATCCTTTATGCCTTTGATTTCTCCTAGGTAAGGTAGTGAATTGAATTATTTTCATTAATGTAATATAGATGAATGTAGTGAAATAATGGAGAAGCAAGCATTTTTTTTCTCTTTTTGTAAATTCTTCCTTCTCTCCAATATATGCACGCACATACCTTACAGTGGTGGCTATTTTTAGAAAGAAGAAATGAATTTGAATGGAAAAAAAAACATTTTATTCCCAAAATTGAGCAGTTACGTAATATACGGCTATATTCCATTAGTCTCTTTCTCTCCATTTGTTTTTGTTTTCCTAACTGCTTCTAAAACTCACAGCAAGTATTATTCTTTTAAAAATGGTGAATACTTTGAAATGTCTTATAATTTCAAGTAATTGATGAAATAACATTGCTAAACTATGTTTATATTCTTCATATGAGGCGTGCCTTTCTGGAATAGGATTTGATAGCATCAGTGGCTCAGAATAATCATCTCTAGGATGAGAGACTTAATTCCTCTCTTTATACACACAGACAAGGTGACGCCTCCTTCCCTTCTAACTTGCGTGGAAAACAATAGCCTCCGAGCCACCAAGTTACACAAAGAAAATGAAGACTGGAGACCCTTATTTCACCCTATTATGCACTATATATTTTCTTTTTTGTGCTTTACCCTTACCTTAAAAGTCATCATACTGTCAAAAATGTCTCTTCCATCCCGGTTCTCAATCTTTTCCACTCTTACAACAGTGGGTGGTATAAGAAGAAAGTAGACCTCTCTCTCTTACAGATAAAACCTGCCAGCAGTGTTCACACAATCTTGGGTCACAAATCACCTTGACCAACTTCAACACAGAACAGCAGGGCAGTGTGTGCCCCACTTGGCCTTTCTAGATCTTTACCCACTATAGCCTTGTAGGGACCAGAGTTTGTGTTGCCAAGGGATAGGAGCTAATGATCGCCACTGTCTTTTCTCCGACCACAAATGGCCTCCTCTCCTGGCTCCCCAATTTGCCTTATCTTGCCCAGTCCCCAAAACTCTTGATCTTCAGGGAATCTTTCTACCCCACTTCCTTTATGAACTTTTAGGGAGTGAAAAAGAAGCAGATTTGATGGAGCCCAAAAGGATATCAATTCATCTGTAGGTATGTTGATGGGTGAGTGTCCGTATTTGAATGTCAGAGATGCTTAAAGAACTGAGGCCTGACTTTCCCAATCCTGTGGGTGTAGCATAGCCCAGAGTCTCTGGACAATACTGCCCCTCGCTGTGGGGTGGGAGAGGAGTGAGCAGCCAGTATTGCAATTTGTGGGGTTACATATGTACTGAAGCGAGACCCATTTCAGCCAAAACCACAGTATTCTGGGCCAGATTCCAGCCATCACCCTAGAAATGGGGGTTGCTGTAGGCAAACAAGCTCCACCAGATACTTGAAAGAAAGCAGGGCTACCATGAGGAGCAGCACACGGCACTCTGAGGGTGTGTGACAGCGTGTGAAGTTCTCTGGTGTGTTACACACGTCAAGCTGCTTTCCTCCCATTAGTGCCTCCGTGGCCATGATCTAGTCTTTGCACCCAGATTTTAGCTCCTTGCTGCCTCCACCCTCTTGTGTGAATTTCCTATATTTTGATGCTCAGACATTTCACTGGGCCCGAACCTTATGGATGTCAGTTTCTTAACCATGGTGATGATTTGTAAACAGACATCTGGGACTCTGGGGATGGCTTTTCTCAGCCAGCCTCCCTGACTTCTCCCTGGAGGACCCTTCTTCCTTATGCCCACCATGAGCCTGCTTCCCCCGACTCCAAAACTCAGGGCCCTCCTCTGGGGTGCATTGAGGAGTCTCTGCTTCCTGTTCTCTTAGCTCCACAGAGGTACCTCTGTTTTTATACTTACTATTTTATATTGTAATGACTCATGGAAGTTATGGTCTATTTCACAAACCATGAACAATATAAATAAGGGAAATTGGAAGTGCCACTTCAGGGCCAGGATATATACAAGAACGGCATCATTTATAGGTGCTCACTATATGTTTGCTGAATGAATGAGTGAAAACTAGATGGCATGATTATGGCCTTATGTAATTAGCTACCCTGAAATAGTCGCATAGCTCTGTATTTAATTGGTCAACCACACAAATAAAAATTGGCTTAAATTAGACCGATCATTTCTAGCTAATTTTGGATTATACTCTTTAAATTGGACATATTACTATGTCATAGGTATAAGTCCCAAATTTTGCTTCTTAGCTGACAGCTAATGTTTAACAGAATGTTAGTCATTGTGTTCATTTTGAATTGAACTCAATAGTTGTACGTTAAGTGGCCAGGTTATATATTTCAATGGAAAAATGTATGTGAAAATTCCATTACTTGTTTATTGTCTAGAAGGTGGTTCTCTAGAAGAGTTAATTAATAAATGAAAAGAAAATATATATTAGATAATAAAATATATGCCTTTAATTTTTTTTGAATTATCACAAATACTTCACCTGCATAAACCTGACATTGTGATAAAAGTTTGCGCCCATTTCATAACCCTTTTTTATTTTTATAATTTCAAGCTTTCCCTGAGTCTTCTCTTTATCCTTATTGCTACACTAGTTTGTGTCCTTGGAAAACACAGACATATTGTAGACTCCCTACCAGGAGAGATGTGGGGTTAATTCTTTGTTTGGGGTGGCTCAATGCCTCACTGCGTGTTCAGACATTAGCAGAATCGTGGCTATGGGTCATAGCCATGGCCCAACATTTTCCAGGTGAGGTATCTAGAAAGGGTTACAGTAGGAAATTAGCACTGTCCTTTATGAACCTTGAGGTGGATATTTTAAAATACTCTTAGCAGATTCTAGAAGGATCACAACTCTTCCTGTGTTTATTCTTCTGATCGCTCCATAGTCTTGATGGGGGCAGCACAAATATATTTTTCCTGTGGCCTTGCTCACATTTGTCTTCTTGTACAACAACAATAATAATAATGGTTTAACCAATTGCATTCTTAAAAAAAGCTCTATAGTTTCACAGCTCTTTGTTACCTTAGGTTTTACTTGTCATTTACTCCTTATGAACATCCCTTCTGGATCAGAATTTACAGGAGGAGAAGGAGGTGCCCTGAAATGGAGATACTTACATGTCAGAGCAGAAGCCCCAGGCTTCTGACTCTCAGCCCAGTATTTTTCTCCTAAATCATTTCCAGTTCACACCTTGCGCTTTTTTTGTGGTTTATGTTTTAATTCGTAGAGAGCGTGGACAGAGGCTAAGAAGTTTCCATCATTCTACTCAAAAAAATAGATAAAATCCAGCTTCTTCCTTCCTTCTACTATCCCCCCCCAGGTTCTTGCGTTCTAAAATAGCTAGCTTTAGCAATACAAGCTGTCTTTTTTCCAAGGCACATCACTCTTTCGTAAGTGTAAGTTTTAAAAATAGTTTTGCTAGGAAAGATGGATCAGATACACCATTTGTAATGGAAGAAACTGAGGCAAAAAATGACTTAGCAATTCACCCAGGGATGGTCATGACTAAGCACCAGCTCACTTGGACTTTGGAACTTAATTTATTCCAGAGAAGGGCCAAGTTCCAGACTATGCAACTTACACATGAAAAGGCAACCCAAACAAGACTACTTTCCTGAATTTTAAATAGAAGTCTTAAATTGCTTGCAAGTAAGCACAAAATTCCAAGTTTTACTGTGCAAATTCCTATAATACATGTATAGGCACCCAGATGAACAAATAAGGGCAAAAATGATGAATAAAAGAAGAATTTGAAAGCTCACCTTTTTTACAATGCTACTATCATATTGTAGGATGCTTTGTGCATCTTGGGAAATCATAAATATATCTTTTACTTGTATATACATTTAACAGTCTGCATTACCAAGACTTAATCAAGGTACAATTGAGTATGGCCTTTACCTTTGTATTTTACATTACAATGTTGCAAATATTTTGCTGTGTGTGTGGTATACTCATCACCATACATATACAGGAGTACATTTTACATTCCACAAGTTTCCATTGTCAAGTCAAAATGGGCAACAGCCTAACAGTGCAGGACACCTGAATTGGGACCCCAGAGGTTAAAATCTCAGTGATTGGAAGGTAGGTCAAAGCAGGTAAAAATCAAGAAGTGGGTGGTCAGAAATAACCAAGGTTCAGAAAACCACAGATTCAGGCAAGGTGAGCAAAGAGGAATACAGGATGAAAGAGGAAGACCCTCTAACACAAAACAAATCTGACCTAGGGCCAAACACTGTTGCCCTGCAGCCTTTTTCTCCACTCCCTGGCAGGGAAGGGTGCTGTGATCATGGTAGCATATCCTGGCCCGGCAGGTGTAAACAGACTTTGAGGCTGGACGGAGAATATTTATTCTAACTACAGCTTCAGGTGAAATCTAACCTGGAGAAGTGAGATTTTAGCAAAACACCTGCATCTAATAAATAGAACCAGCCACATACTCGTTTTCCTTTCTCGTTTTCTGTGGATATTGGTCCTGTTGTTTTGTTTTAAGTTGATCCGAGCATGCATGCGGTATGTTTGTTATTTCTTCCAAATCCAAAGAAAAACAACTTTGAATGTTCAAGTAAACATTCAAAAGGTGAAAAGTCTCAAGGACTATTTAAGTTGCAAACCTTACAATAAGAAGATAAATCAGCCCCAAAGAACTGTGTTCTTATTTGCCTATAAAATAAGCTTTAGATTTTCATTGCTAATTTTGTTAGGCTGGACTTTACATGATCTTAGGTTCTCTGTGTTGATTTATAAAACTCATATAATCACAGAAAAAAGATTTTTAAATGTAGAGAAGAAGTACTATGAAAAGACAAATATTCTACGAAGCGTCATATAGGAAAAAAAAACATAAAATAGGGCAACTATGTAAGAATGAATGTGAATGGAAATTCTAAGTTTGTTTGTCCGTATGTTTGTACATTTTATTTATGCAGTTACTTTCCCTCAAAGTAAGGGAAGGAAAGAAAGGTGCTTTTAACATCCATCCACCTATAAATTCAAAAGTCTCAGAATTTCACAGAATTTCATACTATATTATGGCTTGGAATGAGCTAATAGATGTATAGGTAAATTTCCCAAAACACATTATTCAAGGCAATATTAGAAATGAAAAGATTCTCTACCAAGAATTTGTTTTCCAGAAAGATATGAATGAATTAACACCATAAGCTTGAAATGATAATTTTATGTTAATCACCTTCTACATTTCAAAATGCATCAATACTTTTGTGCATTGGGTATGTGCTCTTGTGTGTGTGTGTGTGTGTGTGTGTGTGTGTGTGTGTGAGCGCACATATAGATGTTAATTATGGGTCTGCTTTTCATATACAGGCTGGGTTCATCTTAGCAAATTCCAAATGAAGAAATAAATGTCCTTGACATTCCATTTAATAGACAGTGGGTGGCACCATCTTAAGAAGCAGATGATGTAAGGATGCACTTGGCACTATTTTCTTTATTTGGGCTACAAACTCTATCCAAATTGTGAAGGACTTTCCACATTAGTAATTAATAGCGCCCCATTATGCTAACTATCATCCAACTTAGGACATCTTAGAGGAAAGATAAGAGATGAATAATTTGAAGTAATTTTCTTGTAATCATGCCAATCACTTGAGCAAAGTAGTTATTAAAGGAAACAGTATTATGATGAATTATAGGACATCTCACACTGAATACCTTTTCTTATCAGCTGCTTATAGTTTGATTCTTAAAAAAAAAAAAAAGAAAACAAGTAGAAGCCTATTCCGAATAACACTCTTCTTACTGTAAATAATAGTTTGTTTTGCAAACCCTGAATTTTAATGAGGCTTGAAAGACAGACTTTACCTTATTTCTGCTCATCTCCTTGAAAAGAGCTGAAGTTTGTCAGCTTCACCTTCCCTTAAAAGGTAGATGTAACAAGCATGAGTCACCTTTGATGACAAGGGATTCTTCTAGTTCAGATTTGCTGAAGTGATTAGACATTATTTATCTAATTAAATGTTCAAAACACATCATTATTGAAAGGAATAAATTTACTACATTTGTTGAGCAGTGTTAACTGAAATGTAACTGCACATCATTTGACTTTTTAACATTTTATTATATCTATTAAGTCTTTCTGTGCTTAATTAAATCAACTTATTTTTTACAGTTAATTTAACGTGATTTCATTTTCGTTACAGATTCTGAATCAGATATTATAGAGAAAGCCAACTGTATACACAAATTAAGCATTGACTCCTCAGGTGATCTCTTGCGTTTCACTCAAGCCTGGCAGCTTCTGGAGATCCCCAGGATTTTAAACGGATGGTGTTTTTTGCATGGCAGAGAAAGCTTTCTCTTCATCTTTATTATCGTTTTTAAATATGACCATTTTTTAAGACCACAGAGGCATCAGAATTACACGATTGGCATCCTAGATCACTGCTAGTATTGGGAAGAAAAAAT
>CAUYQV010006679.1:77500-109579 GCA_963574575.1 Galagoides demidoff
GGTCCTAAATACCACAGCGATTAATTACTACAGAGCAGGTATTACAAGATGTTATCATCCTTCCCCAACTGTCTGGGTGAATGGAGAGAAGCGGGAGATTGTTACAGTGTTTCATCTTTGCTCTCCCTGTAAGGCACTTTAACCAGAAGATTTAACGTGTCAAAGTTAACTGCGTTCTCTAGCAGATATTCACATTCTAATTAAAGATTAAGAACGTAGTACATTACACTGTGATTTGTCATACATGGCTTGTTAAATAGGAAACCTACCGGGATTGCCTAACATTTTATAAACATTATTCAGGGCTTTTAATGTGGGCAAAGCGAAAGATTATTCAACTGCATTGCTGTATGGAAAGCAGGTCGCCCTCTGCTCCCCACCCCCACCCCACAACCCCAATAAATAACAAAACAAGACAACTTGGGCAGTTTGGAAACTGCTTTGCTGAGGGAGATTTTGTTCTAAGCATGAATCACCTCTGGTTTGTATTTTGGCGGTGGATGGAAGATCTTAATTATTAACCCTAGGCATTTCCCTTTTTTTTTTTTTTAACTCTTGCTTTTGGTCGTCAGCTAAGTAGAGGAAGGTAAGAGTCTTTGTTTGAATTAGAGTGCCAAAAGGGGGCACAAAGATAAAACAGTCTTCCAACATGCAGCCCGGGCTTTCCCTGATTCTCTAGCCCTGATCCCACCATTTCCAGGACTAGTGGCTCAGGACTGGCTCACATTCTATGATTGCCTGAGGAATAAATTAATGAGGTTACTGAGACGCTGTATATTTGCATATTCACGGATGCTTATTAGGTAAAGAGTGAATGCCAGGTGCACTGAATTTGGGGGAGAGAGGATTTGTTAAGAAGTCACATCTTTCTGTTCCTCAGAAAAGGAGTGTCCTGTCACAAAAAATAATATGCAGGCAAAACTCCTGCTTAATAGATCTCTGAATAATTATGATATCACTGAAGGGCCAGGCAAAGGAGAGTCTTGCTTGCAAGCAGTACAGAAGCCAAAGCACTGCCCTGATTCCAGGGAGACCTGGGTGCGGTGGTTCTGGAGCATAAAGGAAGCAAATGCCATTTGCTTTCTTCGGATTTTATGCTTTAATTATGCTGGTGGCACACACAGCTGAACAGGATGCCATTGTACCTAATGCAAAATTATCAATCTAAGAGGATATTTACATTTGTAAATATTATTATGGACAGGTCGCCCATCCAAGCTGTAACAGGGAAAAGCTTTTCTCAGAACAGTATGTCCAAACCTGAATCACAGAATTAGTCTGGACCGTTTCTAAGCCTAAGAGGTGTCGGTACATGGTCCCTCTGTTGGTGATTTCTGCTGGGGCTGTGTGTGGAAGCACATTGTTTGAGCTATTTGTATCTCATTATTGTGAGAAGTTTATGCAGCTCTGGGTCGTGGCTTGGAGACTACCTCCTCAGAGCGTTAGTGGGCAGATTTTATATTCCTCCTGTCCTTGGGAATACTTCATAAAACAGAATGATGACTGCCCATGCTTTTTCAGAGTACCGAGCAGTGGGAGAGCCTCCTGCCTTGACATTTTTTGCTGCCATTTTATACAGGTATGTTTTCTTTCTTTCAATCTCTCTCTCTCTTTTTTTTAAATCCTTTTTTTATTTCCTCTTTTAAAAAATGATGGGCAGCACTCAACCTCAAGGAACTGATCTATCAAAACCAAGCTGGGATAAGGATTTCTTGGAGAAATAATATATATTTACCAACAGGCTCTATTCTGCCCCCTTGTTTCACAGAACCTTGCATATCATTTCCCCTTCCTGGCCAGTGCAGGAGGTACCACCGTATTATCAGCATGGTCTCTGTGTGTTGTGTGTGCCTGTGTTACATACATAGCACACACAGAGCACACATACACACGTGTACTTAGAAAAATTCAGAGAGTCCACGATATGCATTCTATAGACATTTCACAGTTTCTTTATTTTAAAAATACAATTTCCAACCTCGAAAGAGCATTTGGAAAGACTTTTTTCCCATTTTTAAAAAGAGCCTCTAAATATGAATTAGTTAAAGTGTTTTCCCAGAGAAAAGTCAAAGAGGCTTCTAGTCTTTATTTCAGCATTACCTAAGTCTTAAGCTTTTAATTTATTTTATCAAGGTTCAGAGTGTATAGTAACTGTTAGAACAATCTCCCTCCCCCTCCCCCCCAAAATAACTTGCATATATTTTTAAATTCAATTTGTTTTCTCACACAAATTCTTGAGGCACTCAGTAATATACTGGAAATCATGATTATTTCAATGTGGCTGAGTTGGGACCAGGAAACTGCATTTTTTTTTTATAAACTAAACTATTAGAGATTCAATATCCAGAGTGTTTGTGGATAATACTGTTTAAGACAATTTTTAAAATGTATTTCGCCCCGTAAGGGCCTGCCCAGAACATCCACGCAGCAGAATCACTGGAGTCCAGGGTTTTTGTCACACACACAGAGCACAGATTTTTTTGATTATGTAGATTTCTTTTCCTACTGCAGTTTCATATGCAAAGCATGCATCAGCCACATCCATGCTATCTCCTAAAGCAGTCATTCTGAAACCCAATCTGGGGACAGTGCAGACTAAATAAAATTTCATTTTGATTTGGCCTCCCGCTGCGAATGGGACTGCTTTGTCTCAGCCGACAGAACCAGCAAGCCAGAAAGGTATGTCCTGTTTTGCATGGCTGATGGTGTGTCTAGAGGCTCACAGGCAGGCCGCCCTGCTCCCGGCTTCTCCACTTCCTGCCTGCCTTTCTCCTTCCCCTTCCATTCGCCCGTGCTGCCTGCCGTCTACCTGCAGGGCACAGCCAGCCGTGGCAAACCTGTACCGATTGTTTACTTGGGCATATGTTTAATAGCGTGTGTGGCTGTTTGCATTTTTTTTTCACTGTCTTTGTTGGTGGTGGGTTGTTTTCTTCTCTTCCCTTTTTTTTTTTCTATTTTGGTTTTTGTTTTGTTTTGCTTTCCTCGCCCACATTGGCTTTCCCTGTTTCTCAAGGTGTTGAATACTAAAATCCTGACTGAAAGGAAAATTGTGTAAGTGCTGCTGTGATGCTCCAGAGATTTCCCTGGAAGATTTGTCATGCTGATTTTACTGTAAATTTGAAGATGAATTTAACAGCTTTGGAGGACTTTAGCTTTCATGGTCCTTTGGAGCCGCTTTGGCAGAAAAGCAATCACCCATTTCAGAGACGGGGGGCAATATAAAATAAAGACTCCCTTCCAAAGGGACTGAACTGCTTTGCCATCTTGGAATGTTTTGTAAAATGCTATTGTGAGGTTTGCCTGAAGAGCTGCTAGATATGGCTCTGTTTTAAACAATGACCTTCCTTTGGAGTCATCTCATAAGCTACTGGGATGTGTCAAATGCTCTTCTTACACTTGTCCCACCTTTGGGGGGAGTGTACTGACAATCAGGGGGACAACCTGCTGCGACGTTCTCCAAAGAAGCTTTAGATAACATGGTGAAGTGCCAGGGGACTGACAGTGGGGAGGACTCAGTTTTCAATCCCAGATTTCTCCTTGGAACTATCATTGCCTTTGACCAATTCATGCAGTGCCATACGGGAAAGAAGTTTTTTCCCCCTGGCTTACATATTGGCATATCATTAATCTAAATTAAATTACAGCAAACTGGTAGAGATGGATATAGAGTAAATGAAAAATAAACTGCTTAAGAGAAGGGCAGGAAGTACCTCCACTCTGACTCTGGGGTTCTGCATAAGAAATTCCACTTAGGATATGGATTAACAGAGAAAAAAGACTAATTAGCTTCATAGGGGCCTCAACCCCCAACATCCAGAAGCAAAAACAAAATAAGCCATATCATGTAACTTTGTAGAGGGTCAAAAATTAACCTTTATAGACCCATAATGTTGCAACCATCCCAGAGTTTAGGGGGCAGTGGTCCTCCAGGGGGTACTTCTGATGCTGTTTGGGAAATTCAAGAAGTGAGGTCTTTGCCATTTCATTAAATTATCCTTTTGCCACAAAATCTCTAAGTTTACTCTTTTGCACCTGTTAGCCAAGAGCTTGGGGAGAGGAGATTTACCAAAAGCTGGAGTAAATTAATAATTTACTGATGGGCTCCTTACTTATCCCATACAACAGACTGAAGAACAAAATGAAAGTTAGTCAAAGAAGATGTTGAAGAAACAGTAGCATGAAAACAGCACAAAATGTCATTTGGTAAAGATGCCATAGCCTTACCTAGGGAAGAAGAACATGGCATTGTCGCTCACGAATGGTAGGTCTAGATCCACAGAAGCGCAATTTCTAGTATCACCCAATAGTAAGTCTTTTTTCTTTAGCCTTATTTTTAGAGTCACATGTTATTTCATAGTTGTTGATAACATTGAAAAGCCTAAATTTGGATTTTGTCCAATTTATAAGTGTTCTTATAGGGGTCACCTGTTGGAATTTTAGTGAGTTCATTTGGTAACTAAGTGAATATTTTAATATGGGAATTCTGCCATGTTTCCATGTAAGCTTTTTAAAAAATGCAATCATTTAGCAAGAATAATTTTTTTTTTAAATTAGAATGAAAACACTGCTTTTGGAGCACCAGGTACTCAAAGAAGATGTGTTTATCCATAAAAAATATAAACATATATGTTTACATTGTGTGTATATGTGCATATATACGTAAAACATACATGTGTAAAGAGAGAGACAACTGAACTAATGATGCTATTAACAAGAGCCACAAGGATTATTTGAAAGGTAGAAATCAATAAATATACCTAGCAGAGAAAATTCTAAACTATAGCTTGATTTATCATATACTATAGATATAATATACACTAACAGTTAAAATTAAGTGATAAATATTTTTATTAACTGATGGGTTCATCTTGTACTCCATCTGCTCCATCTCTAGGAGGCAAGTTATTGTAGTATGTTTTAACCTGTCATGTGATTTGGGGAGATGAGTGCCCAAGCCTTAGCATCGACCTATACATCCTGCCCCTTTGGTGTCTGGCATGCCTAAATACACATGGTCTTATAAGATTAAGTTCATGTGCTCTATAAAAATGATAGCTCAATGTGTTTGCAAGCACTACACATAATAATTTCATTGAATAGTGATGATATTGATAGTAATGGCGGCTCTTGATGTGTGAGTTTACTTTCTAAACATTTTGTTTGCTAAAGTTGTAATGATGACAATCTGACCTTACGTATTTCATTATCGAGGTCTCTTTCCAGGTAAGAGGAAGAACACTAACTAGAGTTAAATGTAAATCATGGCAAAGACAGAGAATTCTGTGTTCTGCTTTCCCCTCCTTACTCTTAAAAAGAGTGAGGAGGCTTAAGAATTTGGTCATGTCATGGAGAAGTGAGTGAATGTGACTGATGGGGCACATGGAAGAAAAACAGGAAGCATTTGCACAGGGGGTACCTGTCCCCTCCAGCCCACTTCCGTAGTGGTCACTGCTCATGGGAGAAGAAAAGAGACTTAAAAGACACTGGTTCTCACCCTTGAGTCCTGTGGACCCAATGCCTATGATCCATTGAAAGCATATATGCATTTTTCTAAGGAAATAACTTACGTGTTGAATGTAAATCTGGCAAGACAGAACCCCCAAATGCTAAAGATCCTTGAGTTCATGACATTCCCTGAAAAGGACAGTGTGAAAATTAAAACAAAAAGGGGGGGGGTCTCAATTATTTATACTCCATAACTACTTCTTGGTTATGAAGAAAACATACACTATAAAGAGGCTAAAGAGAAACAGTATTTTCTTAAAAAACAAAAATATTGTCACAGCGAGTTCATTTTACATTTCTATAAGTGAGGTAGTTAAAGTGCAGAAAGAATAAAGAGAACGGTAGTCAGAATCCAGGTCCGAAGTTGGGCTGAGGTATCGCTGCAAAAACATCTTTGGAGTTACTTCTCAAAGCATAACGCTGGACTTGAAATAGAACTGTTTATATTGTTTTAATATGAATATTTATATTTGATAGAAAGATCATTTGTTATACCAATTTTAATCTGAAAAAAAACATACCCTGCTCTTTATATGTATGTGGTAATAATAAATGATTTTCTTGATGCAGAAAATACACCCAGAGCTTCGAACATTCAGATTTTCTGTTCAGATTTAGGCAATCTTGGAAAATCCCCACAGTTCAGCAGATTAGGGCAGAGATTCAAGTAAGGTTAGTCCTTGAATGATTTCGAATCTAATTTTCTTGTTGGAGAGGACACCTACTTGACCTATCATATCAAAAGTTGTACAGTCAAAGATACTTTGTAAATGTAGCTTACCCACACCTGGAAATAATATCAGGCCTCAGTATTTTGGTACATGAAATGTCCAGAAAATTTTAAACTCCAGAATGAACTAGATAGTCTCTACACAATGCTTGTCCCTCCCCACCCCTGAAATGGAAGCATTGACTCAATCTTTCTTACAAAGCCCACATCAAAGGGCCATTGTCCTTGTCACAAGATTAAGCAGAGGGAGGCCTGTGGTTGAGCTTCCTTAACTGTCTTGATTAGTGAAAGGCTGGGTGCTGCAAGATGGCCCTGCAGAAACAACCGGGAGGATCCCACTGACCAGAGAGCTAGGTAGGGACTCAGGGTTCTATCTCAGAGCGCTTAGCTTGGGGCCATTTCCTCAGGAGTTGCATACTCTTCCCTTATCATTCTACCCATGCCGAACTAAAGGACCATGAGCTCACCAGCTCTAAATGGCTGCCAAGAATGCAAGCAGACATCTAGATATCAGATATGCAGTAGATTGAGCAAGGAGAAGCTCAGAAGATAATACAAGGGCTCCAGGAAAATCCAAGAAGCCTCGGTTATTCTCGTGGTCAGTGGTTTACATAAATTTCACTTACCTTTCCCCACACACCAGGATATCATCTTAGGGAAAGAAGTGACAGAGGTGAATACATAAGAGAATGTACATTTTATCCAAATGGAAGAATGAACACCAACTGAGAAAGACAGCTTAAATTATCAAGCCTGACAGCTCCAAACTTGATGGGACATTTAATTAATTTCTCTTCCCTACTCTCATTCACTACTGATTGCAAACTTAGGAAGAAATGCAGATAAGCTTCAAGCAAAATGAAGTAAATAAATTTTATTTTTATTATATATATAAGTTGAATTGTGCCTGAAAATTTGCAATCCAGCTACGTTCAAGAGATCCTAGATTTTCACATAAATGTCTCCAATCAATGATTCAAGGAAATGATAGAAACTTGTATGCCAATATCAGAAAAAGGAGGGAAGAGATATTGAACAAGTATTAGTTATAATAAGTCAAATTGATGTTTTAAAATACCTTCCATGTCCTTTAACTCCAGAGGAATAGATGTCTCTGGTGTGTGGATTTCCCACAGCCATTTCCTATCTCCAAAAGGGATCTTTGATGAACTAGAGTGGGTCCCACTTGTACTGCCAATACCTCAGGTCTAAGTCCCTAGCCAAGTTCATGGACCAGACTCAGAAAGAGGCCATTAGAGCCAGTTTCCAGGAATTTAAAATTTGAAAGATCAAAGGCCCTTTTCAGAGTTGTTGGGACTGTGTGCTTTAATGTCATCATGACAGAAGAAACATGAATCTTAGATCTTATTCTAAAAGACCTAGATTTTGGCTGCCTTTCTTTCTTCACAGACCCAGATGATCAATTCAAGTTGAGTTTCTTGAAATGCAGTAGCATTATCTCAGTCAATTCTCTCCCTCTGCTTAAATTTTCCAGAGTCTATTTCTGTTGTTTTCAACTTGAAAGAGTCTTATATGCTGCCAGCAAACATGCGAAAAAAAAAATTCTAAGAAATTAATGCAACATTTGAGACCTTCCATTGTGTAGTCCAGTGGAGAGAAAGAACACCCACTTAGTCTTGGACTTGTGCATATATTTGGAAACTGAAGGGCTGTTGGATTTGGTAATGGTTGCAAATGTTAATGATTTCAACCAGACTTTTTCTAGAAAGGCACATAAATGTCCTCAAGAATGCCATCTTACAGAATTAAGTGTTCTAGGGCATTGTCCGCAAAATAACTTTCCAAAAGTTATGCAATGTTCCCTCTGCTTGGTTGGCTTGTCTATTCAAGTAAAAGCATGTATCATGCTGACTATAAGTAGAAAAATAACTTGGAAATCAAGATAAGAGTCAAAAGAATCAAGAAGTATCACAGGATGCAAGGATAATGACAGGACCCAGTCACTACTATAGAGGTCTAGACCCTATAAGGATCTAATTATTTCCTGAACAGATACTGGGGTTAGGAGGCGTTTTGAAATAGTGGAGGAAAATGAATAGAAATATCAATTTTCAACACATATTATTTTGAAGGTTTACTACTAAAACATGGTCTTAAGATTTTATCATTGAATCAAACCAGTGAAATGATCTAAATATGAAAAAAAAAAAGTGTCACGAATGGGGCATAAGATAAAGCTTTATCTTTGCCTATGATGTCACCTTATAATATCTTATGTAACTAGAGAGTAACACAAATTGTAGGTAATATTTTCAATGTATTTTTACATAAAACAAAAGAACGAGTCTAAAAATCAACTATTTGGGGGGGAAAGTCTCATGTAATTGTTCTAGTGGTTTGTTGTATGCCCGTGGAAAGGTCAAAAGAAGGTGAATTTAGCTATACCATTATCACCCCCTACATTAAGGATGTATTTATTCCCTCCAGCCCATTACAGACTGCTGTGCTTTTCATTTATAGACTTTTCTTGCTTATTAAAAAACAACTTGAATCTTTTAATATTAAAAAAAGATTTTAAAGAAAAGTTGTATACGTGGGAACTGACATTTCTCAAAGAAAAATTTAATGTTTGTGGTCTAGTTAAATGATGAATGAGAGTGTTTTGGCTTTCTTTTTCTTTCTTTCTTTTTTTCCAGCTGTCTATTAGTATTTGGAGAGTGTAAACACTAATGAAGGTGAAGAACTAGGTGGAACAAGGGGATGGGGTTTGGAGTAATGGGATGAAATTAAGAAAAGGGAAATTTAGGTTGATTACCAATTACCAATTGAAAATCTTCTTAATGTTGAGGTCTATTAGACTGTAGGGTAATCTTCCAAGGGAAGTGGTGGGACTCCCATTGCTTAGATGTTTAAAATTAGAGTGGACAGAGCACTATCAAGAACACCCCGTGGTGAACGATCCACCCTGTTGTGTGGAATGAGCAAGTTCACCTTGGCTGCCTTTACAGGCTCAAGCTTCCGTGTGATTGGGGAGAGAAGAACAGCCACCCCCATCTGCCCTATGCAGATCTATCTTTGCCCAAGTGATCTAGAGAATGAATTTAAAATATTGCTTCTGCTTTTCATCTGGAGCAGCTTCCAAATGCTTCAATAGGACCCTAAAAGAGGCAGTTCTGTTGGTCATAAACAGTTACCTGAGATAATATGTTTCTCACCAGGAAACTAACATCTTTCTGAAACTTACAGAAACCAATGCCTTGTGTCATGTGGCACTCTGCTTCTCAGTAAAATAAAAATTAGAGAGATCAGCAAGTGACTTTTTAATAACAGAGCCATCATGACGTTTGCAGGTGGCTGTGTTCTCTCCTTCCTGAAAGGCAAAGATACAAAGGGAATGGGATGTATGAGAAGGAGGCTGAGAAATGGAGATCAAGAGCGGACAGGTCTGATGAGCAATTGGCAAGCATTCTGCCATGTTCCACAGACCTACCACGGTTGACATCCGTGACTGCAAGAAAAATTGATATTTCACTTTGTTCTCATCTCAGTGTCTCAAAGTCAATCGAAGAAAAGGTTCTTATACTTAATAGGAATATTTCTGGAAATTAACATGTTAAAGCAGATGCAGATACATCTTCTGATTTTAACAAAATATTATAGTGTGATCGTTGATGGGGGTTTCTGTCGTCACCAAGAAAACAATGAGAATGAATATTAGATCTACATAGTATTAGATTAGTCTCTTTTCAGAATATTTCCCTATTCTGGGTTCAATAAACATACATAGCTTTTAAAAATCTAGAAAGAAGGACTACATGAGCTGATCTACACCTATATACAAATTGTTGAATTGAGGGGATGGTAGGAGCCAGAAGTGATGGAAACTAGACGTGAGAAGTCCAATATCCTCTCATTGGTGGAGGTGAAACAGAAAAGTCAGAATGTTCTGGGACAGTGAGGGCAGCAAGAGCTTGTGCCCTGAAGTTTCTAAGAAAGCTGGTCTTTTCAGCAAAGTAGAATGCCATCTTTACCCTCACAGTAGGAGCCAATGGTTATAAAAGGAATCTTCAGTCTACAGAGAAGGTAATTTGGGGCAAGAGGAGATCAGTATAACGCAGGGCTTCCATTCTTCTTCTAAAAAGTGTGTGAGCATGAAGGGGGAGAGTTGAGGGAAGAGATTAGAATTGTGTCCTAGGTATTAATTACATGCAGTGTTCTAGTTCCCCCATTTCTTTCCCAGGAATTGGTTCCATTTTTGTGTCTTTAATGCTTTTCTCGATTGCAACATTTCTGTAGTCTGTCAGTCAATAAAAATATCTCACTCCTACCAACTAGATTCACACATGAAATTATTATTTTGCAGGAAAAAATATCTTTTTTTTTTCCCTTGTGGGGGAAAAAACTTCAGACACTTGAGGCTGTACATAAAGAGATGAATGTTTCGGAATTCAGATGCTTGCGTGCAATCTGTTGCTTAAACTTGCTGCTTGCCACAAGCACCATAGGATGCTTATTTATTAAGAATAGTATTTTGGGATGAACAGCTACTTCTACTCCAAGCTAACAGTGCTCTGTGATTGACAAAATGTCCCAACCACTGGGCTGGAGCTAACATGCGGGAAGCCGTGTGTTGACTCAACCCCCCTCTGGTTGGGTCAAGGCTTCCAGCCTACTTCCCGTATCATAAGCCAAAGAGAGAGAGCAAATAGGATGGAAAATGCAAAAACACTGCATCTATCTTCTTTTTCCACTATTGGCCAAGCTGACAGGAGTGGTGGCTAGTTGACCAACTGAATTTTCTGGTTAGGGAAACAAGTGACTTGCTTTCTTTTCAAAAGTGATTGCTTTTGGTTAAGATTCCAGCATGCCTACGAATGAGTATGTACCCACGTGTTGAGAAAACCCAAGATCACCGGTGGGTATCTTAATAGTCACAATATATCGTTGGAGGTACGTTATTCATTGGAAATCAAAAAGCAACCAGTTTCCCTGGAGAAAAAGTAACATTGCTGAAAATGTTTCAGTTACTCAGATTTACCTTCAACACTGCGTACATACAGTATTCAAATATCCATATGTTTACTTCGTGTGTTCAGTTAAGGGGATCTTTTTTTCCTCTGGACTTGAGCATTAGAATTTGTTTTTAAAATGATAATATTTTATGTGTAAACATAATGTCAAAGCACATTCATGGAAATTATTTTATCTTTTAAGAAATGTTTCATTTTGGGTGGCACCTGTGGCTCAAAGGAGTCCAGCACCAGCTGCATATGTTGGAAGTGGCAGGTTCAAACCCAACCCCGGCCAAAAACTTTAAAAAAAAAAATGTTTATTTTTATTTCAAAAAAAAGTTAACTGAATTATAGCTAAGTTTTATGTACCCAATTGTAAAAGAAAAGTTGAAGCCAAGCATCAATCAAGTTCATATTTAATAATGAATTTGGTCATAGTAATAGATAAAGAAAATCATGACCGCTTAATGCATTTGCCATGATGCTTGCTGAAGTAGACTTCCAAATGGAAATAGAATGCTACATAAAGATTCCATAAAAATTATGATGTCCTCCTTGGGAGTGGAGATTAGAGACGCACCAAGACTTGTTTTGCTGACAGGCGAAGTGTTTAGCTTCTATTTTGCTAGAACATAATTTTCATGCCAGCTTTCTCTTGGAGCTCTGGCTTCTCCCAATAAACCATGCAGGATCTGTACTTCCACATTCCACAAAAAGTCCTGACTGAAATAGGCACGCATTTGTGCTTTCTCCCTACTGGACCATTTTCCTAACATTAACTGTTGAAGCTTTAAAGGACTCACTCATGCTCAGGTCTTAGTATCCAGAAAAAAATTCCAGTAGCTTTGCTCTTCCCCAAAGATGTCCTAGAATTCCTTACACTTGATTGTGAGGTTATACACTGCACCTGAATAGCAGCTGGCAAAATAAAGAAAGAAAAAGCACAAGGGTTGCTTTCACTGCCAGCATTTCAAACTGATAAAGGGCTCCAAGAAGTTTCTGTGGCCTCTGAAATGCACTGGGATGGAAACACAGAGCTCTAGGCTAGCCCCGAGAAATGCTGCATCAAAGGTCAGCAAAGCCTTCGGGCTTATTGTACATCCAGCACTCTCATAAAAATCTTCACTGAGGCTCAGTGAGGTAGGCAGGACAGGTGTGGACAGCCAGCCCTCCTTTACAGATGAAGAAAGGGAGGCATTCAAGCTCAATGTCATTCCCAAAGTCACAGAACCATTAAGATGCATGAATCAGCATTCAATCTAAGTGTTTTGATTCCAAGCTACTTGTTAGCTTAGACCCTAGTTAACTTAGCCAAAATATGGTCTGCTTTTTTTTTTTTACTTTAAAATATTACAGATGTTTTTCATACATAGTTTGAGTGAGGGTTAAAAATGTGCCCATCACCAGAATAGCGTTCATCGTACCTGTTAGGTGGGTTTTTGCTCTTCCCATCTGCCCTCTGCTCCCTGCTTGATTTCCAGTGACTTTTATTATTGGTGGGACTACAAATTAGTATAACCCATATGGGAAACAAGATAGAGATTTCTCAAAGAACTAAAAGCAGGCCTACCATTCAATACAGCAATCCCACTACTGTATCTATCCAAAGAAAAAGATGTCCTTCTACTTTTGATTAACAAGGGGAAATTTGAGTTAGCATTTTAAAAACAAAGGAAAAAGAAAATTGATAATACTAAAGGTCAAGGCCCGGGTACAGTGGCTCACACACCTGTAATCCTAGCACTCTAGTAGACCAAGGCAGGTGGATTGCCTGAGCTGGGGAGTTCAAGACCAGCCTGAGCTAGAGCAAGACCTCGTCTCTAAAAAAAAAAAAAAAAAAAAAAACTAGCTGGGCAATGTGGCAGGTGTCTACAGTCACTGCTACTCAGGAAGCTAGCTGAGGCAAGGGAATTGCTTGAGCTCAAGAGTTTATGGTTGCGGTGAGCTATGATGCCATAGCACTCTACCCAGGGTGACAAAATGAGACTGTTTAAAAAAAAAAAAAACTAAAAGTCAGAGACTACACCTTGATCCAGTTTTAAATCCTGGAAACCCACTAAATAAAATGGAATGAGAGGGCAGATACAAAGGCGGAAACACAAAACATGTAAAGTTCACTAGTTAAAAATTGTTTTGCAAATAACTGCAAAAAAAGATTATATAATTTTCCTGACAAAAGAAATACATGACAAAGTAAAATAACATCAGAGCCCCCCATAAGCATTAGCAGTCCCTCACCTTAAATTATAGTAGGCGTTAGGATCAGGTGCATAATTTGTGAGCCCAGTACAAAGTGAAAATGTGGGGTTCTTTGTCCAACAATGCTTAAGAGTTCCAAGACAGTGACAACGCAGCCTTAAGCCAAACACAGGGTGGCAGGTAACTGCACAGACCTCATACCTGTGAAGCAGAGCATGGTGGACATTGCCTTCTCTACATCTTATCTAGTTCTATTTCAAAAATCAGATTTTAGCTCAATGTAAAGGAAAACTATCTGTTAGGGCTATTTACAAATAGAGCAGATTGCTTTGTCAAGTGGGGTTTTGCCCTTTAGTGGAAAGTTCTAACAGAACCTAAAGACCATCTGTCAAGGATGCTGAAAGGAGGGCGTGATCCCCACATTAGGGCAGAGCCAGATTTGACCTCAGGGGCTTCTTCTCATGCTAAGATTCTGTGAGTCACATCATTTTTATCATCTTCAGATTTTGGGAAGGAGCTACTTTATGATTCATCAATACCACTGAAGAAGCTCACCAGCTTTCCTTTACTTTTAAAGGGATACGACAAAATCTCTGTTCCATGAAATCTTGGCATGATGGTCACTTGACATAACTCAAGGTGGCTGTCCACATGGGGGTATTAGAAATATTTGCAGCACTCCACTGAGCATGGAAAATGCTTGTTAATATACCTGAAAGGCAGCAAAAGAGTCCTGAGTATTCAATGACTTCAGAATTCACGTGTCTGTCCGTGCTCTGCAAAGCTTAAGGTCCACTTACTGACAAAAATATTACAACTAACATTTTTTTGGGTCACTATGCGTCTGCAATTAATTGTGGTGTCATTATATACAGAAGCTAAAGTTAGACAAGCTACTAAGGAAGAACTTGGAAGTGTCACAGCCGTAATATTGAAATGCAAATTGAAGTGATGCTCTACAGTTAAAAAAAATCCCAGCAAATGCACTATCTCTTGCCTTCTGAGGTTGATCAACAACGAAACCAGCCCACACATAGAACCGAGCAGAGACACTAGTCAGATCCCCAACTCATGTTGGACTCTAGGACCAGAGCAAGAAGAAAAACTATGAAACCACTAAAGGCTTAATGTTTTGCCCAAATAACAGAATCATTAACAATATTAATGTCTTATGCTTTTTATTAAGTCTCCCTAGGCTCTTCCGTTGTTTAAATGTACTTCACATTAGTTAAATGCACCCGGGCTAGTAGTTAGGTTGATGTGCGCCTGTTTCCATGGAGAGCTATCATTCAATAGCATTTGCCATTGCCATTTTGTTAATAAAATAAGGATGGCATTGATTTCTAGCATCCTGGATTTTTGTTGAGCAAAGCAGCATGGTGCCTGAAAGGCATGTCAAGAGATGTGACGTAAATGGAAATCGCAGAGTCTCATAATGCAGCACAACAGGTGCACAAAATAGATGTTCAAAATGGTTTCTATTATTTGGCTTTTTTGGAATCAAATCAGAATCAAGAACAATAGTGGCCATTTCAGATAAATTACTTCTGCACATTCTTGCAGATTGAGCAGCTGTAAAGGAGGGGAGGGGGAAGTTGGGGGCGCTTGCTGTTTGGAAGGTGGATGCAAATACATTTGTAATGTGTACACAGTATACTTGGTATATTAAATTTTCGCCTTTCATGTGCAATGATAAAAGTGGTTTTCTTTCCAGGATTGCATGTTTCATTAATACTACATTTTAATAATTAAAGAGCACAACTGTAGCGGCAATCACTAAGAGAAAAGTTTGCAGACAATCCATTATTTTTCTCAGACAGTCCTTCTGAAGAGCCCATGGAGATGCAGTTTAATGATTTAAGTCCTAAAATGGGTTGTTTAATAAAATACTGGGAGTTTATGTAGTTTTGTTCTAACGGGCAGTATCTTTTCTTTTGCCAGGTAGGGTGTTATTAATAGGAGGTGGGGTGAGGGGGCCCGTCATTATCCACTTCTGCCCACTCTCTGGCTGTTTGTGTTACATGCCAGTTACTACTGGTAATGTTTAAGGTTGGGAAAGGAGAGGTTTGTTGTCTTTTTAATCTTTCCTGCTAGCATAGTCTCTATTTTATTAGATTTAATTCAGAGGGAGAGCGAGAAGGGAGGCAGACCCTGGTTAAGGGGGATATATAATTGGGTGTAGTGGGATTAAACTATTATTAGTGTACACTCCTAATGGATGCCCCATAAAGAACCCATGGCAAGGGCATTAATGAGTTATGAAAGAAGAGTAGGCAAGCTGAACAGTGTTTCCATTATTACAATCCTACTTACACGCAAATCGCTTCACAACCCCTCCCTCGCAGGGAACCCCAGACTCCTGATGGATTCTAGCAGGTCATTTTCCTCCAGAACCGCCTGTTCTTTTTGCATCTGTGACTTCCAGTTTGCAAGCTCTTTCTCACACGCCAATCCTGATATTTAGTTTTGCTGCAACCTCAAGCCTTGGCTACTTTAAAAAAATTCCCCCCAAATTGAAAATCGGACCGGAAAAATAGACACATGCATGTGCAAAACGGCCTCTTTATTTTTGGAAAAGCAAGATGTGTCTGTGAACACTAATGCCCCCAGGTGATGGGAGTAGGAAATGAGTTCACGAACATTATTTTTTAAGCATAAATATTCAAAAGTAAAAAAAAAAAATTAAACGTGAAAACAAAAAAATGGGCTTTTATGTCAAGTTGAAAAATAATCAGAGCACGTGCTTTTGCTTTGGTTCTTGTTGTTGATGTTGCAGGTGAAAATCAAAAAGAAAGTGAAAGTGTATAGTCTCACAGATGTCTTAGATAGCGTCCTTAAGGGTATTTGATGGATTACTCTTTGGTTTAAGCATGTTTCTGATGGATTACTCTCCACTTAACTTGTGTAAATATGTACAGTAAATCTTTACCTCCTTATATATATTTTTTCTCCTCTTCTTCTTCGTACAGTAAAGTGGGTATTTTTCCCCCTCTTGAAGGAACATATTATAGATTTGATAACAACAGCAGGGAAATGATAACACATCCGTTAGAGTTAGTTTTGTGTGATATTTCTCCATCCTCACAGATTTTTCGATAATACTTTTGCTTAAGATGGAATTGCTCCTGCACTTTGCTCAAATTCATAATGGTAAATATTTGCAAAATGCTGTCTCTCTAGCACAGTCATCGCTGCACATAACGATGATGATTCTGAGACTTCTTTATTTTAAGCTTGTGTAAGAATTAGTCCTCGAATTCCTATTGCATTGTAAAGTTTTGAATAATATTCTTTCCCCGAAGGCATACGTTTTTCAAAACATTTTAAATTCCACAGCTGCCTGCGTCTTCTGTAAATCCCCTCTACCTTTCTTGTGTCCTGCGACTCGGGATGTGTTTATAAAATCAGTAAGAACCAAGGATGGTGTCCCAGAGGAAACTGAGCTTTCCCCCTAAATGGAATGTTGATGTAAGCAATTTCACAGGATAAGGTTTTATAGTTAAGGTAGCACACATCCAAGATCCAGGATTTAGCCTTCCAAAGATACAGTTTCATTTTTTGATGTATCTTTTTGCCTTTTTAAATGGTTTTCAGTTCTCATACATAAACTACTAGGTAGAGAAATGAAAAGTTCTTTGCCTGAAAAATAGTACCCTAAGGTCTATGAAAACTTGGTGTTGGAAGTAATTTTCACTTTTTCCCCCGTTCGTTTTTATTGCTTTCCAAAGTGAAAACTCCATAGACTCAGAAGCCAAAGGGCCTTTTGAAAAATGCCACTTTCAGATTTCAGCCAACAGACACAGCTGAATCGACAGGGAGGGTTCTAACAAGACAGTTGCTTGCTGCCGGCTACAGTTCCCACTTTTGTTTCCTATGGAAACTAACACGGGGCAAATTGAAAGAGTGATTATTTTAAGGCTCCACTGTCTTTCCTGATCCAGTGTCTACAGTATTTTCATAGAAAATGGGAGCAGGAAAAGCAGGGGAGATGTCAGGCCTTGTCAGTTTCAGCTGTGGTGGTTGGCAGAGAGCTGAAAGTTTCAGCTTTTCAAACGAGCTACAGAAATCTCTGTTCTTTTTACTTTTAAAGCAAGAAATGTTAGTCAAACATCGACTTCACCTTTACCTGTCCCTTCCATGGCTTTCTTTATACGTAGGGATTTTTCAGAAAGGAAAAATGTCCCAATAGTTCGTATGGGCCGTCATGAGGGAAAACAGCAGTGCCAAAACTTTGTTCCAATAAATTAACCCATGAATAATGGATTCTCTCTAACCACGGGACATTGTATCTGGGAATGTTAAGGAACGGGTTTATCCAATTGGTGATTTATTCTGACCCTTGGTTTTCTCCTTTGTTTCCTTCCCTGTGAACACTTCTTCGTTTATAAATCTCACCTTTTATGGGGTTAGGAAAAAAGGGCGGGAGGTACAATAAATGTCAGTTGCTCAGAAACATGAACTAGTACGGATCATAATGCTAACTCTGACTTGAAGTGAGAATTAGCATTGTCTTTGCATAGATGAAACTTCTGCTACCCTCCGCTGAGACCTGCTTCTCTGGGAGACTTTAACCAAATCACCACAATTTAAATGTTAAGATTTCAGTGTATTTGCTCATATTTGATTTCCCAAGGCTGGCCAGTCCTTTTTTAAATCGTATAGTGTGGTTTAAATGAATTCATGGTTTAATAACATTCCATTTTAGGAGGTCAGAATGTACCACCAAATGAGGGAACTCTTTCTCCAAAGGCTTTAGATGACCATTGTCCCAACAGCAGTTTGACATAGTATTATCCTTATTTTGTAGACAAGAAGCCTTAGGCTGGTTATAGAACTTTCCAGGGTCACACAGACCTCAAATGGAAACCCAGAGTGACTCAGCATGCAGACTCTTAGTGAGTGTGCTATAGCCCATTTCTGACCTCCACTTGGTCATACATGGGGGAGAGAGGGTGGGAAATGGCAGAAAACAATCCCCTGTGTCCTGCATGTCACTGTCGATAGAAAGAACGTCCCATACTGTGAACCTGACACATTGGATGGAGCAGCAGATACACTCATTGTGGTACAAGGTAATTAGAAGAACAAAAGCTCGTTCACGGAAGGAACTATAAATACTCTGAGATCCGGTTTGTCTTCTTACTTGTTGCTCCCAGCTTCTCCAGAGAGCCGCAGCCTCCACAGCTCCCCACTCTAACCCTCCCACCTTACTTGTGTGGGGAGACAGCCTGGCCCCCATACTGCTGCTTCCCAAAGATGCTTGGACCCAGAGCTCGGCCTGAGGCATATGTGACAGAGACCAGAAGATGTGTGACCTCAGAAGCATGGACACCCAATTCCTGGCATGTAGGCTTCTTGGATTACACTCACAGCAGGGGAAGGGGCTGCTCTAGCTGTGTTCTCTGCCTTCCAAGGATGACCTTCCCACCTCCCTATACACCCCCCCTGAACAAACCATGTTACAGTCTTGTCTCAAAGTCAAGAGTAGCTCCCCATATGTAGGCTCCATCAGTACAAAATTGCCTAAATTTTTTTGACAAGACAAAAAAAAAAAGACATTCATCCCACAAATCACAGTTAATGCTTTTACAAGTCAGATATCTATGAGATTTAACAATTGATGTAAATGTTGTAAAGTCTGAACAAAGATCCAAAATTATTTCCCAGGTTGAAGAAGATGGAGAAGGAGAGGAAGCAGGTGCCACTAAGATGTCTGTGACCCGGAGGTTGAGACAAGAGAGCTTGCTCCCCTTGGGTGGGGGAGGGGCAGGACTGAGCCTCCCCTCTACTCTGTGGCTAATCGGCTTTTATGTGCCCTGCTTGGGACACATGAGCATTTTGTCTACCCAGGCTCAGTTAGAAAGCTGAATAGGAAAAACTTGAAAATGATGCTCTCTGGTTTTAATGAAGTAAATGGGATTTTTTTTTTTTTCCCAACTTAGCTATTAAGGCAAATTGCTAATTTCCTTTTTTTTTTTTTTAGGAAAATGAGATCAATCTTTAAGATAGAACTCTTTCTAATTCTTGTTTGATAACAATATTTTGGGGTAACTTTTTTACATGTTTTGTAAACATTTTAGACTGCCAGAACAAAACCCAAAAATGACTTCTAAAGAGTCATTGTGCAAATTAAAAATATACAGCATTGTCAAAAAGGATGAATCTCCAACATCTTCTAATTAAAAAACTAAATCCTAATTCTTCTACATACCCCCCAATCTCGAGAGTGTGTGTATATATATGTGTGTATGAGTGTGTGTTGTGAATGTAGATACATGTATTTATAAATATGCATACTCACACACATATATCTACACACAATACACTTACATATGTGTATGTATATTATATATAAATATTTTTTTTTGATAGAGAATATGTTAAGAGCACATACTGTTAAGTCTGAGTCAGCACTGTGGGTCTGAGTTCAAACTCCACCATTTACTAATTGTATGAACTAGGACACGTTCCTTAGCCTCCCCAAACCTTAATTACTACACTTCATCTCTAGAATAGAGAATAATATAGTGCTTGTCTCCTTGGTATGTGGCAAGCACCATGTGTTTGTTAAATGAATAAAATATCACGATGATAATTCTACTTGAAACAATTTGATGAAGTAAGTGCTCCGATCTCCACTGTGTCTGATAAGGTCACTGGGCCTGGAAGCCCCATTCCTTCACCATTTCACGACTCGCTAATATGGCGGGAATCCCAACTCTGCCGAACCTCACAGAGCATCCGCTAAATCACATCGCCATCTTTTCTCCAGACACATAAATGGGTTTTCTTTAATACACATTTTTATTTATTTTTTTATTTTATTTTATTTTTTGCAGTTTTTTGGCCAGGGCTGGGTTTGAACCTGCCACCCTTGGCATATAGGACCGGCGCCCTACTCCTTGAGCCACAGGTGCCGCCCCACATTTTTATTTTTAAAGCTAATTTTTTTACTTGATATTTTTCGTATATCCTAGATGCCAATTTGTTAATGATTATATGGCCTGCTGTTTAAATTTGGTTTTTGAACTTATATTTTACGGAGTTGTTTCTTTTCATGCAGATGGATGACAATCAACTTTTCCTTGTGGTATCTTCTCTTCTGTTGTCATTTAGAAAAGTCTTCTTAAGCTTAATGTCAAAAATATTCTCATGTTTTTTCTAAAATTCTTACTTTTCAAATGTAAAATAATTCTCCCTTTGGAATATATTTTTGCAAATAATGTGAGGTAGGGATCTGATTTTATCGTTTCAATCTCTTTTTTTCCCAGTTATTCCGGGACCATAGATTAATAAGTCCATTATTTCTCTTCTTCTTTGGTATATCATTGTACTTTCCTGAGCTCCTGGGGTTGTGTGTGCGTCTACATGTCTGAGCTCCTGATTCTGTGATGTTTGTTTACCCCTCCATGAATACCACTATAATGATTTAGTCACTAGAGCGTTCTAATCAGCCTTGATATCGGTTTCCTCTTTCCATTATTATTATTTCATCTGCATGATTTTTAATTTTTTTTTTTACATTTCTCTGCTTTCTTTAGTGTTCAAACTTTTATTTATCCAGTAACCTTTTTAAAATGATGTCTGTGAATGGTAAACAACCTGAATCTTTACCTGGATATGTCTGAATGTTAACCCAACTCAATTTATTCTTTATTGAAATTCTATAGTGATGGCTTAGTTATGTTCTTCTAGTCCACTTAAGATATGATTTCAGTGTCTTTTTATTTCTGGTACCTGAGGAGTTTCCATTTTAAAGCTCACCTACATGTTTAAAAGGCTCTTCATTAAATGATATCTAGCTTTTTGGTATCTGTAGCAGGAGGACACTCACACTATTTAATCTACCACACTTCCAGAATCAGAAGCTGAAGGATGTCTTCATCATCAGATGGCAGATGCCATCCTTCAGGGGACAGAATGAAGACAATGGTAAGACTTTCAAAGACTAAGTTAGTCTTCTTCATCCTGTCCTGTGATCAATATCCGTGTTCAGGGATACATCTTAGATGTGTCGTATTTCTATGCGTTATTATATTCCACTGTGAAACAACTCTTAGATACTTGGTCATCAGCACTGGTTGGTCATTCTCTGCATTCACAGGGTAGAAAGGAGAACACTTCTGGACCAAATTCTCTCTTGTACCTACCCTGAGCCTTCTGTGCACACCCCTTTCATGGCTCTCTGGGCATTGGTGTTATCTTCCTCTGCAAATCCAAATAGACTATTTAACTTTCAGAAACAGGATGGTGCTTCACTGCACTTTGAATCCCTGTAACCTGGAACAGAGATAGCACACAGAGAGAATATGTTTGTTGAATAAAGGAGTTTTTCAGAAGCAGGTAGAAATAGCAGGGATAAACCAGCACACATCAGGCAAGAATCATGCAGCTGGGCATTTTACAACTAATCCCCCCCTCTGTATCCCCAGGGGGATTGGTTCAAGGACCATTTCCCACCCCCACCACCTGCATATATTTAAAACAAATATTCTAATGCCACAATGGGTCCTTTGGAGCCCAAGCACAGAAAAGTGGGCCCTCCATGTTCACAGGTTCCCATCTCTCCTGTACCCTATTTCCATCCAGGGTTGGTTGGATTGGAACCTGCAGATACAGAGGACCAACTATAAATAGAAAAATTCATTTCAGATGGAGAAATTCTTCAACGGCTTGATTTTAAACATGAATCTTTTGAAGAAGGATATTTGAAACTAAGACATGAGATTTGTGAAGAATGAACAAGTAGAGTTGTCCACGAATAAAGAAATAGATTTCAGGAGTGACTTGAGCAGAAAGCAGAATTTAGTTCAGAGGAAAAGTAGTATAAGAAAAAGACCTGGCTAAGATGGAGAGGGTCGCACAACTTTTTTTTATCTCACAGCACACTTGAATCTATAGTTAAACTTCACAGCACACTTAAATTATGTTAATCCAACAATAAAAAGAATGAAAGGGAGACTAACTGCACTTTGAACTTCTCTCAAAAATAATTTAATTAATGATCTTTAAAAATTTTTGTGGCACACTGGTTCAAAATCATTGCTGTAGGCTCGGCGCCTGTGGCTCAATGGGCTAAGGCGCCAGCCACATACACCTAAGATGGCGAGTTCGAATCCCCAGCCCAGGCCCGCCAAACAACAATGATGGCTGCAACCAAAAAACGGCCAGGCATTGTGGCGGGTGGCTATGGTCCCAGCTACTTGGGAGGTTGAGGTGGGAGACTCTCTTGAGCCCAGGAGTTGGAGGTTGCTATGAGCTGTGAGGGATAGCTTGAGGCTCCGTCTCAAAAAAAAAAAAAAAGAAAAGAAAATCATTGCTGTAGAGCATCATAGAAATGATTTCTACATGGAATTCAAATCTAAGAAACATTATGAACATAAAATCTCTAGGAATTATTTAATATTAGCCTATATTATAAATAATTTGAGACTCATCCATACGGTTGCATATATCAAGAGGTCATTATTTTTTATTGATGAATAGTTTTCCATTTTATGAATATATCACAATTTGTTTATCTATGAAGCACTTCATGAATATTTGGGCTGTTTCCAGTTTAGGAATATTATAAATAAACCTAGATGAACATTGATGTACATGTTTTCGTATGGACTTTAGTTTCTGTTGTCATTTTATCTCATAAATACCTAGTAGTAAAATGGCTAGATCATATGACAGGAGTCTCCTTCCCTTTTTAAGAAAATATAAAAATATTTTCCAAATGATTGATCATGTTATGTTTCTGACCATAGAGTGTGAGAGTTCTAGTTCCTCCAGATCCTCACCAACCGTTTGGAACTGAGTTTTAGCCAATTCTGCTATATACAAAAGATGTCTCATTCTAAGTTTCCATCTACATTCTGTTAATCATTAATGACGTTGATTGTCTTTCATGTTTTTACTTGCTATCTATATGCTTCTGTAGCAAAATGCTTACAAAAATCTTCTCTCCATTTAATTGACTTTTTTAAATTTTCTTATTATTCAGTTTGGGAACTTCTTTATATTCTTTTCTTCAAATAAATGTTTTGATAATATTTTCTTCCAATCTGTGACTTGTCTTTTCTTACAACTAACAGTGTCTTTGAGGGACAGAACATTTTATTATTTTGATGAATTCCAATTTGTCAGGTTTTTTTTCTTTTATAAATAGTAATTTTGCTTCATCTCTAAGAAATCTTTGTCTAAGGCAGTCAGAAGTATCTTCTCTTTTGTTTTTGTTTAAACGTTGTGTACTTTTAAATTTTACATTCAGGAGTATGATACATCTTGAATTATTTTTTTTCCCTTATGTTAAGACATGTGGGTCAGGACTGACCCAGCGGCTCAGGCTGGTAATTCTAGCACTCTGGGAGGAGAACACCTTGGTTCAAGAGTTGGAGCTATATGGGTGAAAGTTCATGTTTGAGGTTGTGCAAATCATATTCCAGCACGATTTGTTAAAATGTCTACATTGTTTTGATATATAAATTTCTTTAACTTCTTGTTTTCATTAAATATATCAATCTTTCTTTTGTTTTCAATTTTGTTTTTATGCTTGGTAAAATCTTCTTCTAAAGTTCAAGTAAACTATATTTTCTTTCATGTCTTCTAAATTTCTTTTTCATCTCTTTTCTCTGTTTCATGTTTTAGTTTAATTATAATTTATCGTGACAGATGATGATATGTGAAGATTGTCTGGAAAGTATCCAGCCATGTAATACAAAAAGCAGGAACATACAAAGCTGCATACTTTTCAGACAGTCCTTGGATATAGAGTGCTGTTACTTAATATACTAGTGTAATTAAGAATTCTACAAGATCCCATACATCAAAATCGTTTTGGTTTAAAATTTACATTAAAAATTTCAACTGAAAAAGCAAGAAGTTTTAGTTAGGGTGGGATGGAATTGAGACATGAGCTGCTATCACATAAACCAGATGTAAAAATTACAATAGAATATAAACTACAAATTCAAGGCTATAAATTTGGAAATATGGAAGATGCTAAGAAAATGTAAAATGACAAAATTGAAAGAAAAAAGTAGAAAAGCTGAATATAAAAATAAACAAGAAAAAAATGGGAACCATTTTTAAAGAATTATCTCCATGAAATGCTAGAGGTCCAGGTAGCATTGTGGATGAAGTCTCAAACAAATTCTAAGAAGTTCCACGGTATGTCAACAAAGCCAGAGCACAGAAAAAGATGATACTATTTATTTTTGCAAAGCTACTCTAATGGAAACAAAACTACAGATTATTCACAATAGTGCACATGAATATTAAAAATCCAAAACCATATTAGGTGATCAAATAAATGAAATCTTGAAAAAAATTAATGTCCCATACCTAGCTGGGCTTTGTTCTGGAATGTGACAGGTAGTTCATTATCAGAAATCTAGTCTATTCAGCCAATAGAGAAAAACCATATGATTACCACTAAAGATCCCCAATGATCTATTGTTTTTCAAACTTCTAAAATGTCAAGATAATAGTAGACTCACACACACTTGTAAGAAGTAATACAGAATAATCATCTAGAAATAATGTGCCTAGTTTCTCTAGTGTATCCTGCCTAACTATAGTACAGTACCACAAGCAGGAAATGTGTATGGATAAAACCAGTCAAACGTCTTCAGATTTATACACACTCATTTGTGCTTAGTTCTATGCAGTTTTGTCACAAGTGTGGATCCACAAGGCTACCACCGCAGTCAAGATGCAGAAAAGTTAGCTCCACAATAAAATTCTCGTATGCTACTTTTTATAGTCACAGCCCCTTCCCATGGCAACCACTAATCTGCTCTCCATTTCTATGACTTTGTCATTTCATTTTCAAGAATGTTATGTAAAGAGAATCATAAAATATGTAACCTTTATGAGTCTGGCTTTTTTCACTCAGCATAATTCCTTGAGATCCATCCAAGGTTTTGCTAGTATCAACAGTTTGTTCCTTTTTATTGCCGAACGGTTTTCCATGGTACAAATGTACCACAGTTTGTTTTAACCGTTCATTTGCTGAAGGATTTATGTACTATTTCTTGGAGCTTCTACGCCTAAGCTGCTGTGAACATGTGTGTACAAGTTTTGTGTGGTCATAGGTTTCCATGGTTCAAACGTTTTACCAAAAAGGGTACCGTTGCTGGGTCAGATGGTTTGCCTATATTTAGTTTTACTATGAACCTCATTTTCATGTTACCTTTTCCACCAGCAATGTGTGAGCCTTCCAGTTTCTCGGCCCCTCACTGACATTTGATGATATCACTCCTTTTTATTCCAGCCATGTTCAAAGTGTGTACTAATAGCGCTCTGAGATCTGCATTTGCAGGTCCTTAATGGCTCATGATACTGAACTTCTTTACCTGTGCTTATTTGCATCTGCATCTCCTCCTCAGTGACATGTCTATTCATATCTTTTGCCCATTTCCTAATTGGACTGTGTGTTTGCAAATATTTTCTACCCAGTCTGTAGTTGGTCTCTTCATCTTCATAACCTGGTTTTTGTTTTTTTCAGAAGAAAAAGTTTTATTCTTTATGAAGTTCTATGTATCAATTTTTCTCTTTATGAATTATGCTTTTGGTGTCCCCCAAATTCTTCTTTAGCCCTAAATCCTGATGGCTTTCTCTCTCTTTTATTTTTTTTTTGGCAATTTTTAACTTCATACTGCATATTTAAGCTTGTGATCCATTTTCAGACAATTTGTGTATAAGGTGGAAGATTTAAGTAGAGATTCATTTTCTTTATTTTATTTATTTATTTATGTCCTTTTATTAAGTCATATACACATAGATCATGAATACATTTATGGTTTTGTGGGGCACAATGTTTTGATTTTTTTATACAATTTGGAATGGTTACATCAAACTAATTAATATACCTTTCAACGCATGTACTTAAATATTGTGTTAAAACATTTATGTTCTATACTTAGTAGATTTGACTTGTACCCTTACAATATGCTCCAAAGGTGTGGTTCCACCATTTACCCTCCCTCTATCAAACCTCCGCCTTCCCTTCCCATCTCCCTCTACTTCTTTCCTTCATCCTGGGCTGTAATTGTGATTCATCTCTCTTATGCAAGTGTGAGTGATTATAAATTGATTTCATGCTAATGCTGAGTACATTGGATACTTTTTCTTCCATTCCTGAGATATTTTATTAAGAAGAATATTTTCCAGCTCCATGCATGTAAACATAAAAGAGGGAAAGTCTCCATCTTTTTAAGGCTGCTTAGTATTCCATGGTACACCACAATTTTTGGCAAATATGAATTGAGCTGCAATGAACAATCTGGTGCAAATATTTTTGTTGCAAAGTGATTTTTGGTCTTTTGGATATATAATTAGTAGAGGAATTGCAGGATCAAATGGCAGGTCTACTTTTAGATCCGTGAGTGTTCTCCAAACTTCATTCCAAAAGGAACATATTAGCTTGCATTCCCACCATCAGTACAGAAGTGTTCCCATTTCTCCCACATCCATGCCAACATCGGTAGTTTTGGGATTTTGTTATGTGGGCTACTCTTACTGGAGTTAGATGATATCTCAAAGTGGTTTTGATTTGCATTCCGCTGATGATTAAAGATGATGAGCATTTTTTCATGTGTCTGTAGACCATGCACCTGTCTTCTTCAGAGAAGCTTCTGTTCAAGTCTCTTGCCCACAATGAAATGGGATCAGGAGGAATCATGCTACCAGACTTCAGACTATACTATACACCTATAGGATCAAAACAGCATGGTACTGGCACAAAAATAGAGGGGTAAAGGTATGGAGCAGAACTGAGAACGAAGAGATGAACCCAGATCTGTATCGTCATTTGATCTTTGGTAAACCTATCAAAAATATAAATTAGGGAAGGATTCCCTATTTAACCAATGGTGCTGGTTGAACTGGCTGGTGACTTGTAGAAGACTGAAACTGAACCCACATCTTTCACCTCTAACAAAAATTGACTCTCACTGGATAAAAGACTTAAATTTAAGACATGAAATTACAAAGATTCTTGGAGAGATTGCAAGGGAAACACTTGAAGAAATTGGCCTGGGAGAACACTTTATGAGAAGGACCCCCTGGGCAACTGAAGCTATATCAAAAACACATTCCTGGGATCTGATCAAACTAAAAATCTTCTGCGCGGCCAAGAACACAGTAAGTAAAGCAAGCAGACAGCCCTCAGAATGGGAGAGGATATTTGCAGGTTATGTTTCTGACAAAGGTTTGATAACCAAAATCCACAGAGAACTCGTACTGATCAATAAGAGATTCCTTTTTGCAGATGGCTCTCCAAAAGCTCCATTCAGATACATTCAGTTGAATGTATCTGTGAACTATTTCCAGTTCTCTATTCTCTCCACTGTTATGTATTTATGCCTTTCCCACACTGTCTTGAATTACTATGCAGTGGGCCTTGAATATCTCACCATTTTATTCTTCTTCAGAATTGTTTTTAACTATTTTGGGGGACTGTGGTTTTCAGTAGAGATTAAACCTATTTAGGTCTATGAAAAATCATTCTTCAAGATTTATAGAAATTGCATTAAACCTTACATAGATAAATTTGGAGAAAATGAATGTCTTGACTGTGCTAGGTCTTCTTTGATTTTATTCATCAGCAATTCATAATTTTGAGAGTTGAAATCCTATACATATTATGTTAGATTTATAACTATTTCTTTGTAGACATTATACATTGTATTGGATTTGATGTTAATTTCTACTTATCTGTTATTCATAGAAATACAATTAATTTTTCTGATCTTGTATTTTATAACCTTGTTGAATCACTTATTAGTTCATGAGATATTTTTGTGATTCTTTGAAATTTTCTATATGCACAATAACATCTATTACAAGTGGGGTGGTATTTTTTTCCTTTTAGGTATGCATGTCTTCTATTCCTTGTTGCACTGGTGAACCTTCCAGCACTATATTTGAATAAAAATGAGGAAAGCAAACATCCTTCCTTGATCATGACCTTAGGGGTAGGAATTCAGTCTTTCATTATTAAGTATGATAATAAGTATAGGGTGTTTATAAAAATTATTTATCAAATTGTAGAAGTTCCCCTATGTTCCTATGTTTTTCTTTTCTTCTCTTCCTTTCCCTTCCTTCTCTTCTCTTCTCTCTCTTTTCCTCCCCTCCTCTCCTCTTCCTTCTCTCTTCCTCTCTCTCTTCCTTCCTTCCTTCTTTCATTTTTTCAAAACAGTCTCACTCTGTCACCCTAGCTAGAGTACAATGGCATCATGATAGGTCACTACAGCCTCAAACTCTTGAGTTCAAGTGATCCTCCTGCCTCACCTTTCCAAGTAACTGGCACTATAAGCACATGCCACCACACTTGGTTAATTTTTCTACTTTATATAGAGAGGGGAGTTCTTGTTCTTGCTGAGGCTGGTCTTGAACTCCTGGCCTCAAGCAATCCTCCCACCTCAACCCCCCCAAACTGCTAGGATTATAGGCATGAACCATCATGCCAGGCCTATTCTTATTTTTCTAAGCATTTTAATCATGAATAATATTGGAATATGAAAAATGATTTATTTGCTTAGTTGATATAGTCATATCATTTTTCTTTTTAACTTGTTGATATGGTAGATTACGTTGTTTGATTTTTTTAATGTTGATACTTAGAAGAAATATACCTAGAAGAAATCTCATTTGCCCAAGGTATACATTTTTGGGCTGATACAGTATTTTGTGGAGGTTTTCAATGTTTTATGACGTTTATGAGAAATATGTAATTTTTATATTTTTGTTCTCATGTTGATGTCAGGTATTGATACCTCATAAAAGAAGCTGGAGGTGTCTTCTATATTCTGATAAAAACTCTGCAGAATTGGTGCTTTTTTTTTTTTTAAATACTTCAGAAAATTTTTCAGTGAAACCATTTAGGCTTAGAGGTTTCTTTTTGGAAAGCTTTACATCTACAAATTCAATTCTCTAATGATTTCTGACTCTTAAGATTGCCTATTTTATCTTAGTTGATTTTTGGTAGTTTTTAATATTGAGGAATTAGTCCTTTTATTTGAAGTTGTTAAAGTTATGAACATAAAGCATTCTATGGTACTTCCTTATTTTTTTTAATGGCTGCAGAATTTATCGCAATATCCCCAATTTCACTTTTTTTATTAATAATATTTGTCTCTCTGTTCATCTTTGTCAATGTTCTAGAGATATTTTCCCCCCAAACTCACTTTCTGTTTCATTGTTTTTTATCTTTTGTTTTTCTGTTTTACCTTTATTGACTTTGCTCTTCTCTTTATTATTATTATTATAGTCTTTCTTCTTGTTTTCTCTGCATTTTGTTTAAATTTCCAAGTTTCTGATGTAAGAATTTACATCATTAAATCGAGACTTTTCCTTTTATCAATGTAAAGCATTGAATGCTATTAATTTTCCTCTCAACGCTACTTTACTTTCCTCCTACCTGTTTTATTATGTTGTGCTTTTCTTTCATTGACTTCTATTTAAAACTTGTTTTTCCCACACTTTCTCTTTTACATATGACTTATTTAGAAGTGTTTTTAATTTCCAAGTGTTTCAAGATTTTCTTGTCTTTATATGATTGAGTCCTAGTTGTATCACATAATGATCAGAGAACATGCTCTGAGTGATTTCATTCTTTTAAAAAAGTTATTAGGTTTTTTTTTTAATCACTTACAATTTGGTCCATTTTGTTGACTATTGCATGGGTTCTTGATATATACACCTGTTGTTTTGTTGTGTTGTTCAGTTCTATATCCTGGCTGATTTTCTGTCTTCTAGTTCTATCAGTTACTGAGAGTAGGCTGATGAAATCTGTAACTATAATTGTGGATTTGTCTGTTTCCTTGGCAGCTCTGTCAGTTTTGCTTCATGTAGTTTGGAGTTTCATGTAATTGTTGCATAAAAATTAAGAATCATTATGAATTCTTTGGGGAATTGACCCTTTTAACATGATGCAATATGCCTCTTTGGTGTGAAGTATACTTTATATTAATACAGTCATTTAATTCATTAATCTTTGCATAGTACGTATTTTTACATACTACTAAGTATGAATATATTATACTACTTTCAATCTGCATAATTTTGTACTTGAAGTGAGTTCCTTATAGACAGAATTTTGTTGAATCATCTGTTTTAAAATTCACTCTGCCAATTTTTGTCTTTTAATTGATGTATCGAGACCATTTCTTCTAAGGTAATTGTTACAAAATATGATACACCTTAAACCTGAAATTTTATTATTTGTTTTCTGTTTGTTTACTCAGTTTCTCGTTTCTCTATTTCTCTTTTCTTGCCTTCTTGTGGGATACTTGGACTTGTTTTCAGGATTCCATCTTGATTTATTTATACTGTTTTTGAGTATACCCCTTTGGATAAGTGTCTTAGTAGTTACTCTAGTAAAATTTGATTTTGAAAAAAGTCATTATAAAGAGAAATTAAAAGGCTACTCTCCTAATATAACAAAAATTGCTATGAAGTAATTAAAATTGGATATCACAGCAAAACATAAAAAGCATTCCCTTAAAGTCCTAGCAACACGATAATGCCTTGTATCATCATTAATATTTACCTTTCTCTGACAACAAAATGAATAAAATGTATCATACCCAGAATGGAAGAGACAAATTTATCTCTTTCTTCTTTTACTCAGATAATTGGATTTATTCCCTAAAAAACCAAGGAAAGAAATCAAAACTTTGTGAATTCATAAAATACTTTGGTTTTTAACTAGCTATAAAATAAATATATGGAAAGAAATAGTTTCTACAGCCCAAAATTTAGAAAAGGTTGCAAAGTTCCACAGTAGGAAAAATAAAATTTCAAAGACTAAATTTATAAGTGTTTATTTTTAAAAACCCTGAAAACATTATTGACTTAAAAGAAGATTCCAAAAGGCAGTGGGCATACACTGACTTTGATTAAAATACTATTCACAAATAATTTAATACTTCTAAAATCAAATCATGCAATTTGAAACTAGGCAAAATTGTCCCACAGTAAAAAAATGTATAAGAATGTGTAGAAATAGCCAAGTGATGAAAGAGAACTTGATCTACCTATCATTTTAGTATCTTAAAAAGTTGTAATAATTAAAATATTGTGAAGTTGGGCCTAGAAAAGCCAAGCTGATTAAAATTATGAGCTGAAACTCCAGAATGAAATGTAAAACATGTAAGTATTTATTTAGTGTATTATAAAAGTTGTGTTTCAAACAGTGGGAGAGCTGATCATTTAATTAAAATTTTCGAAATAGTTGACATGGAATGGTGCATTGTATCTTTTTCATAATTTTAATTTCTTTTGAATCTGGGAATATTTGTCTTTCCTCATTTTTTTTTCTTAATGAGACTAGCTAAAGGTTGTAAAGAGCATCTTCATAAAAAGCAAAAATGCCCTCTGAGTATTTATTAAATTGACTTTTATTACAGTGGCATCTTTCTATTACAACTCATGGTTTGCTTTGCTCTTATTTTCCTAACCTTACTATGAATAAATCATGTTATTGCATTCTTTCTTATTTAATATCAATAGCATTTTTTTTCTTTTTTTTTTTTTTTTGAGATGGAACCTCAAGCTATCCCCCTGGGTAGAGTGCCATGGCATCACAGCTCATAGCAACCTCCAACTCCTGGGTTCAAACGAGTCTCCTGCCTCCGCCTCCCAAGTAGCTGGGACCACAGGCGCCTGCCACAACGCCTG
>CAUYQV010006680.1:0-18846 GCA_963574575.1 Galagoides demidoff
ATTCCTGTTGTTACTGAGTTCAACTTTTATTCCATGATGGTCTGAGAAGATGCATGGAATAATTTCTATTCTTTTAAATTTACTGAGGTTAGACTTATGACCTAAGATGTGATCGATTTTGGAGTATGTTCCATGGACTGATGAGAAAAATGTGTATTCAGTTTTGTAAGGATGAAATGTTCTGTAGATGTCTGTTAGGTCCAAAAGTTAAATAGTTAAATTTAAATCTAAAATTTATTTGCTAAGCTTTTTATTGGAGAATCTGTCCAACACTGCCAAAGGAGTGTTAAAATCTCTGACTATGATGGAGCTGGGAGAGATCAAGTTGCTCATGCCTATTAGTGTATCTCTTATAAATTGAGGTGCATTCTGGTTGGGTGCATAGATATTGATAATTGAGATCTCATCATATTGAGTATTACCCTTAACAGATATAAAATGGCCATCCTTATCCTTGCTTACTTTTGTTGGTTTAAACCCTATTGTATCTGCAAATAAAATTGTAACACCTTCTTTTTTGCTTTCCATTTGCCTGGAATATAAATGACCATCCTTTCACCCTGACTTTATATTTATCTTTTAAAGTAAGATGTGATTCTTGAATACAGCAGATATCTGGTCTGAGTTTCTATATCCTATCAGCCAATCTGTGCCTCTTTAGAGGATAATTTAAGCCATTCATGTTGATTGAAATTATTGATAAGCCTGATAAAATTTTGGGCATTGAGTTGCTCAAAAGTCCAGTAAACATTTTTAATCCTTTCACTCCTGTAGAAGTTAGAATTTAATCAAAAGTTTCTGAGTGAGTTTACTTTTGTGTTGGAGGATTGTACTGGTCATTATGGAGGATAGGTTTGAGAATTTCCTGGAGAGCTGGTTTAGTTATGGCAAATTTCTTTAACATGTGAATGTCATTAAAGTATTTAATTTCTCCATCATAGATGAAACTCAGTTTAGCTGGATACAGGATCCTGGGTTGAAAGTTATTTTGTTTTAGGAGATTAAAAGTCAATGATCATCCTCTTCTAGCCTGAAAGTTTTCAGCAGAGAGATCTGCAGTCATTCTAATATTCTTCCCCTTGTAGGTTATGGTTTTCTTAAGTCTAACTGCTTTCAGAATTTTCTCTTTCATATTAACCTTAGTGAAGTTAATTAAGATGTGCCTGGGGGATGTCTTGTTTGGGTTGAGTCATGCTGGGGCTTTGAAACTATCTGCTATTTGAATTTCAGAATCTCTTGGCGTGTCTGGAAAGTTCTCTTTCATAATTTCATGAAGAAGAGCCTCTGTGTTTTGTGAAGCAACTTTGTTGCCTTCAGGGATTCCTATAAGGCAAATATTAGTTTTCTTTGAATTACCTCAGAGCTCTCTGAGAGAAAGATCCATTTTTGCTCTCCATTTCTTTTCATCTTTGAGCGCTTGGGCTCGTTCAAAAGTGTTGTCTTCCATGTCAGAGATCCTTTCTTCTGCCTGTTCCATTTTGTTGCCAAGGGATTCTACCATATTTTTCAGATCTTTGAGGGCTGCAAACTCTTGCCTCAATGTTTCAAAATCTTTGGTCATTTTATCTTTGAAATCGTTGAATTCTTGAGACATCTTTTGAATGATTTCTTGAAATTCTAATTCCCTCCTTTCTTCCATTCTGTTAATCTTATTTGCTATACAAATTCTGAACTCAATTTCTGACATCTCAGTCATCTGTTTATGGATGGGGTCTTCAATTGCATCTGCCCCATTTTTCCATGGGGGAGTTGATCTACTCTGGTTATTGAAGTTGCCAGAGTTTTTCCGCTAATTCTGCCTCATGCTGAATTACACTGTTTGGAGTCCATATCAGAACTGTTCAGTCAGTGCCTGCCACTGGAGAAGTGCCGGCTTCCTCTGGTTGCCCAGAGAGGCAGAGCATGTCTGTCCTGAAGAGCCTCACTGGTATGAGCCTTATTGTTCCCACTGCTGCAGCTGCTGCTCTTCACCTCAGTGTACTGCTGTTCTAGTGTGGTTCCCTCTCAACTGACTGTCTTCTCATAATTCTTGGGCTGCTATCCAGGGAAGCTGGGAGTGCAGGGCTCTAACAGGCAGTTCTGGGCCTGCCCAGCATCTATGCTGGGAGTGGGGAACTCAGTGGCCACCCAAGGGGTGCATGTGGGTCTAGCAAGCATTTCTGGGCCAACCCATGTGCCAGGAACGGGGAACTCAGCAGCTGCCTATGGGGAGCACTCAGGTCTAGCAAGCAGTTCTGAGTCTGCCCAACCTGGGTGCTGGGAACAGGAAACTTGGCAGCTGCCTGTGGGGCACACATGGGACTAGCAAGCAGTTCTGGACCAGCCCAACCCCAGTGCTAGAAGCAGGGAACTTGGCAGCTGCCCTTGGGTCTAGTAAGCAGTTCTGGGCTTGCCTGGCCTGGGTGCCAGGAGGGGAGAATTCAGCAGCCGCCCACAGGTCTAGGTAGCAGTTCTGGGCCCTCCCTGCCCAGGTGCTGGGAGCAGGCACTCAGTGGCTGCCCACAAGTCTAGCAAAGAGTTCTGTACCTGCCTGACCCGGGTGCTGGGAGTGGGTAACTTGGTGGCTGCCTGCCGGGTGCACACAAGTCTAGCAAGTAGTTCTGGGCCTGCCAGGCCTGGGTGCTGGGAGCGGGGACTCGGAAGTCACCCACAGGTCTAGCAGGCAGTTTTGGACCCGCCTGATCCAGGTGCCGGGAGCGGGAAACTTGGCAGCCACCCACGGGATGTGCATGGGTCTAGCAAGCAGTTCTGGGCCTGCTCAGCCCAGGTGCCAGGAGCTGGGGACTCCATAGCCGCCCACGGGACTTGATGGCTCTAGTAGGTCTGGGGCCACGGGAGTCGGGGATCACCAGTGCCCAGGGCATGTGTGTAGCTCTAACAGGTTTCTGGCTGCAGGGCCAGGACTGAGCACTTGGTCCTGCAGGAGTGGGGGACGGTGCTCTTGGGTCCCCCCCCCCCACTGTCTCTGTAGGCAAGGGGGGAAGGGTGGACTGGAAGTTCAAAATGGCAGTGAAAAATGTTCGTTTAGTTTTTCTGTCTGGCAAGAGAGTGTTCAGGATCTCAGCAGGGTCCCTCTAGGGGAGTAGACCCCCCCTTCCTGTAGCTCTCACATGTGGGGTGAGATAATAGGTCCTCAGTTCACCATTCGCCTGTAGAAAACTTACAGGAGCAGACAAAGAGAAAATAAAGAAAAAAAACACAACTTTCTTGGGGGAGGGGACAGAGACTTTTCCTTTGGGGTGTATTATGTACCTGGAGATTGCTTTCTTGGAGTCTCCACCTGCCTCAGCAGAGGTGCCCTGCAGATATCACTCTTCTCTCTCAGCTGGGCTCCCAATCTTCAACATTATTGGGTATTTTCTGGACATTATCCTTCCCTCTGGATGATAGCTTCTGTTGGAGGCTGGAGCCTGTCAGCCATCTTGCCCCTCCCCCCCCAACTGAAACTTTCTAAGCCAGGAAAGAATGGTTATCCCACTTCAATATTCTTAAACAAAACAATTTTCAGCCCAGAGTTCTTTATACTGCTAAACTTAGCTTCAGAATTGATGGAGAAGTCAAATCTTTTGCATATATACAAGCACTATGGGAATTCATAACAAGACCAGCTCTACAGGAATTACTTAGACCTATTCTCAACACTGACCATCACAATGGACCACCAGCAAAGTAAACACCCAGAAGCTAAAGGTCAAAACTCAGCTTCCACAATGGCTCAAAGGATAAAACTACATAACAGACTTTCATAAAATAAGATAAATAGAACTCCACCACACTTATCAATTCTCTCAATAAATGTCAATGGACTGAATTCCTCACTGAAGAGGCACAAGCTGGATGATTGGATAGAAAAGCACAAGCCATCCATATGCTGTCTCCAGGAGATACACCTAGCCTTGAAGGACAAATCAAGACTCAGGGTAAGGGACAGAAAACAGTATTTCAAGCAAATGGAAATCAGAAGAAAGGAAGGCTTGCAATCTTATTTTCAGATATAAGCAGATTTAAAGCAACTAACGTTAAGAAAAACAAAGATGGATTCTTTATACTGGTCAAAGGAATAACATAACAAGAAGACATTTCAATTTTAAATACTTATGCATCCAACTTCAATGCTCCCAGATTTATGAAACAGACCTAATGGATCTGAGCAATATATCCTATAACACCATAATAGTTGGGGACTTAAACACTCTTCTGACAGATCTGTACAGAGCCTCTAAACAGAAACTAAACAAAGATACAAAGAAAAAATGGTATTAATAGACGTCTACAGAACACATCATCCCAAAGCTAAGGAATTTACATTTTTCTCGTCAGCCCATGGTACCTATTCCAAAATTGACCACATCCTAGGATACAAATCAAACTTCAGCAAAATTAAAAGAATAGAAATTATACCTTGTATCTTCTCAGACCACAAGGCAATAAAGGTGGAACTCAACTCCAACAAAAATGTTCATCCTTACACAAAGACTGGGAAATTAAACAACCTTATGCTGAATGATATAGCTGGGTTCAGGAAGAGATAAAATAGGAAATCATTAACTTCCTTAAACATAACAACAATGAAGACACAAGTTACCAAAACCTGTGGGATACAGTGAAGGCAGTCTTAAGAAGGGAATTTACATTTGAAAAACAGAAAGAGAGCACATCAACAAACTCATGAACCATCTTATGAAATTGGAAAAAGAAGAAAATCTAATCCCAAACCCAGAAAAAGAAAAGAAATAACCAAAATTAAATCAGAGATTTTTTTTTTTTTTTTTTTTTTTAGACAGAGTCTCACTTGGTCACCCTTGATAGAGTGCTGTGGTGTCTTAGCTCACAGCAACCTCAAACTCTTGGGTTCCAGTGATCCTCTTCCCTCAGCCTCCCAAAGTAGCTGGGACTACAGGTGCCTATCACAGTGCTCAGCTATTTTTTAGAGATGGGATCTCACTCTAGCTCAGGCTGGTCTGAACCTATGAGCTCAGGCAATTCACCCACTTCAGTCTCCTAAGTGCTGAGGTTTCAGGCCTGAGCCACCACACCTGACCTAAACCAGAGATTAATGAAATTGAAAACTAATTAATCATTCAGAAAATTAACAAAAAGTTGGTTTTTCAAAAAAATTAATAAAATTGATAAATCTTTGATCAGATTAACTAGAAACAGAAAAGTAAAATCTCTAATAACATCAATCAGAAACAATAAAGGGGAGATAACAATAGTTGTCACAGAGAGATAAGAGATCATCTCAGAGCACTACAAGAAACTCTATGCCCAGAAATTTGACACTGTGGAGGAAATGGATCAATACCTGGAATCATACGGTCTCCCTAGACTTAATCAAGAAGAAACAGCTCTCTTGAACAGACTGATTTCAAGAACTGAGATTAAAGAAATAATAAAAAATCTCCCAACAAAAAAAATGCTATGGTCCAGATGGTTTCACACCAGAATTCTACCAAACTTTCAAAGAAGAGCTTCTATCCATACTGTAGAAATTATTCCAAAAAATTGATGAGGAAGGAATCTTCCCCAACACATTCTATGAAGCAAACATCACAAATACCAAAACCAGGAAAAGACCCAACTAAAAAGGAGAATTTCAAACCAATTTTACTAATAAATACAGATGCAAAAATTCTCAATAAAATCTTAGCCAATAGATTACATCTACACATTAAAAAAATCATTTATCTATCAGGATCAAGTAGGTTTCATCCCAGGGATGCAAGGATGGTTTCATATATGCAAGTCCATAAATGTAATTCACCATATCAACAAAAGCAAAAACAAAGACCATATGATCTTCTCAATAGATGCAGAAAAATCATTCAATAAAACTCAGCATCCTTTTTCTAATTAGAACACTTAAGAATACGGGCATAGGTGGAACATTTCTTAATCTAATTGAAGCCATCTATGATAAACCCACAGCTAATACTATACTAAATAGAGTAAAACTTAAAACTTTTTCACTTAGAACTGGAATTAGACGAGGTTATCCTCTATCACCACTACTATTCAACATAATGCTGGAAGTTCTAGCCAATACAGTCAGGCAAGAGAAGGAAAGAAAGGGCATCCAAATGGGGGCAGAGGAGGTCAAATGCTCACTCTTTGCTGACAATATGCTCTTATACTTAGAGAACCCCAAAGACTCAATAATAAGAGTCCTGGAAGTGATCAAAAAATACAGCAATATCTCAGGATATATATAATCAATATCCACAAACCAGTAGCTTTTGTATATGCCAATAACAGCCAAGATGAGAAGCTAACCAAAGACACAACTCCCTTCACCATAGCTTCAAAAAAAAAATGAAATATCTAGGAATATACATAAAAAAGAGGTAAAGGATCTCTATAAAGAAAATTATGAAACCCTAAGGAAAGAAATAGCAGAAGATATTAATGAATGGAAGAATCATGCTCATGGCTGGGAAGAATCAACATTGTTAAAACGTCAATACTTCCCAAAGCAATCTACACATTCAATGCTACCCCATTAAAATACCAACATCATACTTTCAAAACTCAGAAAAAATAATTCTTCATTTTATATGGGAACAGAAAAAAACCCAAATAGCTAGGCAATTCTTAGCAATAAAAAAAAAAGCTTCATGTTCACATGAATGGAGCTGGAAAGTATTCTTCTCAGCAAAGTGTCATAGGAATGGAAGAAAAAGTATCCAATGTACAAAGCTCTATTATGAAATTAATTTATAGCTTTCATATGAAATCTATAACCTAATAACAGCCTAAGTATACAGGGAGGGGGGAGGGAGGGGGAAATGGGTGGAGGGAGGGTGATTGGAGGGATTACTTCTATGGTTTATCTTACAAGGGGACAAGTGAATCTTGCTAAGAGTAGAATATGATATAATATTGTCTTAACACAATAACTAAGAAAATGACATGTAGTCTATGTTAACCAGTTCGATAAAAATATTTCAAATTGTATATGAAAACACCACACTGTACCCCAGAATTGCATTAATGAACATAGTTATTATTTAATAATAATAATAATAAAAGCTGAGGTCACCAGCCTACTAGACTTTAGGCTATACTACAAGGCCATAGCGATCAAAACAGCATGTTACTGGCACAAAAATAGAGACATAGACATCTGGAACCAAATAGAAAACCATGAGATGAAACTAACATCTTATAGCCACCTAATCTTTGATAAACCAAACAAGAACATACACTAGGGGAAAGAATCCCTATTCAATAAATGGTGCTGGGAGAAATGGATATCTACATGTAAAAGACTGAAACTGGACCCACACCTTTCTCCACTCACAAAAATTGATTCAAGATGGATAAAAGATCTAAATCTAAGGCATGACAATAAACTCCTCAAAGAAAGTATGGGGAAAACACTTGAGGATATCAGCCTGGGGAAAGACTTTATGAAGAGGACTTCCATGGTAATTACAACAACAACAAAAATAAACAAATGGGACTTAATTAAACTGAAAAGCTTCTGCACAAATAAGAAAATAGTAACCAAAGTAAATAGACAACTTACACAAGGGGAAAGGATATTTGCATATTCTGAATTGGACAAAAGCTTGATAGCTAGAATCTATAGAGAACTCAAATTAATCAACAAAAAAAGACCCAACAATCCCATATACCACTGGGTAAAAGATGTGAATAGAAACTCCTCAGAGGAGACAGACAAATGGCTAACGTACATGAAAAAATGCTTATCATCCCTAGTCATCAGAGAAATGCAAATCAAAACTACCCTGTGATATCACTTAACCTCAGTGAGAATAGCCTATATCACAAAGTCTCAAAGCTGAAGATCCTGGCGTGGATGTGGAGAGGAAGGAACACTTTCACACTGCTGGTGGGACTGTAAACTAATACAACCTTTTTAGAAGGAAGTATGGAAAATCCTCAAAGAACTTAAATTATACCTCCCACTTGATCCTGCAATCCCCTAAACTAGGCTTCTAACCAGAAGAAAAAAAAAATCCTTTTATTATAGGGACATTTGCACTAGACTGTTTATTGCAGCTCAATTTACAATTGCCAAAATGTGGAAACAGCCTAATGCCCACCAACCCAGGAGTGGATTAACAAGCTGTGGTATATGTAGACCAGTATACATGTGGCATATGTATACTATTCAGCCATTAAAAAGATGGAGACTTTACGTCTTTTGTATTAGCCTGGATGGAGGTGGAACACATTCTTAGTAAAGCATCACAAGAATGGAGAAGTAAGAATAGAATGTACTCAATTCTAATTGAATGTGGTAGATGAGGTAATACAAGGGGTGGGTAGGGAAATGAGCAAGTAGGGAGAGGGGAGGAGGAAGGGGGGTTGCATTGTCACAGTGTAGGGCACATAATTGTAAACCTTTCTAGTGCTTTGTGGTCCTCTCTCTCTTATGAGACTTTATCTAACAAATGTGCTCAGCGTAACCTAATTCTTTATACCCTCAATGAATCCCAAACAATAAAAAATAAATAAACAAATATTGTATTGATTGCTTGGTTAAAGAATTGCTTATTTTGGAAATTAAAAAAAATCAACAATTTAATCATCCCAGAAAATAATATAATCTGATATAGTTATTAAAATGATATTATATATATTTGTTCCCAAGAAGAAAAATCCATATGCTTCATTGTTAAGAAAGCAGGCCTGAGAATACAGAAATTTTTAGAAATTTGTTTGTCAGACAGTTTTGGTAAATCATATTTTTCTAGGAACTTAACCATTTCTCCCAAGTTTTCAAACTTATTGGCATATATTTTTCACACTGCCATCATGTTATCATTGATGGCTGCAGCATCTGTAGTTACCTATTTTATTCAGAATACGGTTTATTCGTGCCTTCTTTCTCAGAGATTCATCTTTTTAAGAAATTTGCATATATTTTAGTTTTTTTTGTCCTAAGATGTATGGTTAGCTCATAGGTCTTCGTTTCCTTCCTCTAATTAAGCATTTAAGGACGTAAATCTCATTAGATTCTGCATCTGCCACCCAGCTTGCTTTGTGTCTTCTCTGCTTTTATCATAGTCCTATCTTTGATTGATCGCTTGTTTTAAAGACAATGTTTTCTTAATGTTTTGGTTTCGTGTAAAACTTGTTCAGTATTTTCTTCTGCTTTACGGTGTATTTGTTCTTCTACATGTTCCTTACCAGCTATTTGTTTTTCCTGGTACCTTTACAGAGGTCCTGTTCTAGTCTTTTCAGATTACTGTGATCTTTGCATGAAGGCTGCTCTTTCTGAGGCAGCTGTTGGGTGATGGGTGATGGGGGATGGGAGTGGGGTCAGAGCTGCATGAGCTTGGGAGACCAAATAGCTAGTTATGTTGACTTAGGAGTTTTCCCACCAGCTCCCTGTTGAGGACATAACTCACAACCCCAGGCTCACACTCCTTCCTGGGACACAACTGATTCTGAAATGTTTCCAGTCCTCTTATGGAGACCAGTAACTGCAGAGCTCACTGCCATCCACCTTGTCCCCCAACTCTACTACCTTAAGAGCAGGGCGCATTGTCTGTGCCTCTCTAACTCTGCTCTTTTTCCTCTGCCACTCAGTGATGTGTCTCAGAAGCTGATCTGTGGCTTGCAATTCCAAAGGGGGGCAGGTGTGGCTCCTGGGGTCTGCTACTTCATGTTGGAAGATACTGCATACTGTTCAAGATGCACAGAACCCAATGTTTTCACACAGATTTCTTTCACAACTGGACCCAAATTTTAATTCATTTAGAAGTAATTAGTCATAGCTATGTTTTTCAGAATGTGGTCTGTTTCCTAGGAGAATTGCATTTTCATTTATTTCACAGGCCAACTTCTAACCCTAACCTGGTTTCAGTTCCTCACATCGTCACACATCACTGCTGCAGTTACCCTCCTTAAAATTTCTTGTTACAGAGAGCCCTCTTCCTTCTCCAAAACCTTTCTGGTGCTTCATGGTCCTCAGCATGATATGCCAGGCCTTCCTGAGACGAACTAATTCTCCCTGCCAGCCTCATTTTCAGCGCATCCTTCCGTTAACCCGGCGCCAAATGCCAGAATGTTCCTATGTCCAGGACCCGCCCATGCTTTCCTCACTCCATATGCCAAAAACCACCACTGTGGAGCCCTCCTCGTGGCCCTGCTTCTGTTTCCAAGCCTGTTTGTAGTTAGTTATGTACCTATTTGTACCCCCACCAGACTCCTTCCACTTACACGCAGGATCTGTGTGACTTCTTGGTTTCTGTGGCACGAGCAACTGGCATCACGCGTATCCCCTAGTAGAGAAGGTACATGGCACATGGTCCACCAGGCATTGTAACTTGGCGATCCGCTTCCCTGAGTCTGAGCAACTTGAGGCCCTTTCTGCAGGCTCCAGCTGGCTCCCCGCCCCCACCTCTGCGCCCACCTCACCCTGCTGGATTGCAGCATGAGATGCCTGCTTTGCGGGACAGGCAGAGCAAGGCTTGAGGTTCACAAGCACAACAGTAACGAGAGCAGTACCTACCCAGGAGCCCCATCTCTGCAGTGGGCCCCCTCCATTCACTGGTGCCATAACCTGAATTAATGCAGTGTTGATCTCAGATCGGTGTTTTAAAGACCCAAATTAAAATTGACCAAAAACCTATTCTTGTGTGCGGGAAAGGAAATCCTGTCAAGAATCTGTGGATTTTTGTTTTATACTTTATTATTTCCTATATTTACTCATTTACTATAATAGACATATTTCACGCTTTTTAGAGGTTGAATAAATACTTTAAAAGATACTTCTGAGAATAATGTAGAACTCTCTCCGAGGTGTAAAAAACCATATGCCCAGCAGATGGCGCAAACCCCTAATCGAGAATTAAAACAGCTCTGAAAACAACAACAAAAAGCCCTTAGTCTGTCCAGAATGCAGGTGGAGACATGTTTTTTAGGTACCAGGAATTAGTCAAAACGGATGTTGCTTGCAGAATCTGCTTTGTCTCTAATTAATGCGAATTATCTCTTCTCCAGTCAAAAATGAGTCATTCCAGAGGTAAGTAAGGGGCCTCTGGGATGAGAGCCATTGCTGCCCCCGTGTTAAAATCAGAGCAATTGTACCAACCTGAGTTGGTTGTCAAGCCCTCGAGGGTAGAGGCTGCAGAGCAACACGGCCAGTGCAGAATGTTCTTGAAGAGCAGACGAAGTACGCGTCCACGTGGTGCTGCACCTGGAAAGGGTTTTGGAGATCATGTATTCCATCTGTGTTCAAGCATTGTTTTGAAGAGTTTTCTTTAAATAAACTCCAATATACAAAACAAATAAAAGTAGAGCTACCCTAATTAAGGCAGGGGATTTGGGGGTGGCCTTTGCCCTAGCCCAGCCTAACCCTTTGGTGCTGACACAATTGAGAACTGGCTACACTTAATCAACATTTATGGGGTCCATGAAATGGTTCCAGCAAATTTTTTTTCCCTGGAGAAAAGCTCTAATGCAATGCATTGCTTTCATTTTGCTGCTGACAAAAGGGATGCCAGAGAAGAGGTGAAAATTAAAAATGAAAAAAATATAAAAAGGAAAAAAATCATTAATTGCTTTTAAAGGAAAACATCAATAAGAACATTTAAGATGCATCAATAGGTGTAACATTGATATTCACAAATTTGACTTCTGAAACCAGAATTTCTGATGTTTTTAACTTTGGATTCACTTAAATCCATGTAAATATAGTTACATGGAAATTATAGGAAACTCATTTCAGATAAACTAGTTTTCATAAATAGTATAAGCATATTCCTGGGTTACATTTTATATCAAGAAAGCTTATTTGTACCAATAAAATATCCTTAGGCTGTACTTCCTGTACATTCTAATTTGAGCTTCTGCAGTTCTACAAAAATATGTCTAAATGTTTACAAAGTAGATGCAATAGTCTATTTAAGTGCATCTGCCTAAAGTTTCTTTGTTCAGAACAAGTCCAGAACTATTCTTATAAAAATTATTCTGAGAAAGTTCTTCTTTGTTTTGAATGCTCATGTCCATATGAAGCGCTGCCCGTGATTTCCAGGAGGTTCCTTTTTAACACTCTGTATCGCTGGTTTAATAGAAGATATGTGTGGATTAAAGCTTTCAGAGAGGTTTCTGCGCATATAATAGTATCTTAACCGTGTTAGATAACAGATAAAAGGAAAACCCAAAGGTAAATGGCATTTGGTGGTAGAATGGGATTAGGCAATAGAGGAGTGGGTCTTAAATTCTGGCTTCTGTGACCCTAAGCCTGCTTCCCTGTGTGTTAAAATCAGAACAATCATACTGACCTGGGTTGGTTGTTAAGCCATCATTTCTCAGTTAAAAAGCCTCCTTTTTATTCTCTACTTTGTGATGTTATGATAGGGACTCTGCAAACTGCATTTCAGCTTTGCCAGCTCTGCAGCTGGGGGCACTGAAGGACACAGGAAGGCGGGAGCAGGAAGAAAGGGCTTGCTTGCTCCTTCCTGTTTGCTTCTGGCTTCCATCAGCATCACCCCAGCAATGATTTTTTTCTTCCACCAGTGGCTTTTGGATTTTAGTTCACAAATTTTTCCCCCAATCTCCGAAACCCACCCTAGAGTGTCCCCATAGAGCTTCCAGCACCCCCTCCCCAGAGGGCCTGGGTCTAGCTCCCAGGAGCCCTCCCCTGAATTTCAAGCTGACCTCTCCTCAAGGCCTGGATCCCAGCTCTGCGAGCTCTTTCTCTGAGCTTCTGAAAGAGCCACATCAGCTGCTAGGATCTAATAAGTCCACCCCATCCTGCTGCTCACCCCAGGAGTGCTGGCTGTCCTTGCGGTTCCTACCTGGGTTCCGTCCCTGTCACTCTTCTGCCTTTTCAGTTCTCCGTACCAATTCCTCACAGTCGGTTCTCTCAGTCAAAAAGCAGCTGATCTCATTTCTGATCTTGATTGAATCTTGACTGATACTAGAGAATCCCAGGAAATAGAGACTCAAGATGGAATTCTTAATTTAAGCTTGGTCATGCCTTTGGCCTTGAACCTCCTGCCGACTCTTAGTGCCACCATAGTTAATCATCAACACCTGTGGTTGGTTACAGTGAAGCATCTACTGAAGTGTGTCCCTTCCACGACCAAGTGGCTCCTATGTTTAACCACCAGAACTACAAGGATCAGGGAAGGAGACGGCCAATTCTCTGTGCACTGGGGTGCTTACAGGACAAAAATGACTAGCTCGAGACATGGTTAGAGACTTTTTAAGGCTGTTCTAAAAGAATCCAAAGCAGCATGCATCCTTGCAAGTGGAATTCGCAGCCTTGCTAAGTCTCAGATGTGAGAATTAGGACAGTGGTTGCGAAGGAGCAAAAGCCCTGAGATTCAGAATAAGGATAGGTAAGTGATTTCCAACAAAACAGAAAATCTGTTCTCCCTCATCCAAGCTTCTACACGCTAATAATTCCAAACTTGGCTCTTCATAAACTACTTCCTGAACTATAACTTGGGGTTCATCTTTTGCTTCACTAATACTTGTTTAACAAACCTCTAACATTAAAATCTGTTAAAACAAACAAGCAAAGAACCTGGTCTGGTTTCTGTTATTTAACTAAACTCTATGGACACACTGCCTCACAGGAATATTTTGAGGCCGAGACAAAGTGTCTGTAGCACGTAGCTCAGGGCAGTGCACCACACCCCGGGGCACTTGGCCATGGTAAGTAGTGTTTCTCTGCTGACCACATCTCTGCTCTGCTTCCTTTTGCTACTTCTGACTGGGAGGTCATGACTTCTCTCTAAACTTGTTTATAAAAGAAGCACAGTTTCTCTAAAATTGGGGGTATGTGCGCAGGGCTGGGGGGGAGGGTATGAAGAACATCAATCAACTGTATGAAGAAATGAATTATGGGGCCAGTACTGACCTCTCACAGGACTTCATACTGAAGCCACCATCTGGTGCTAGGTGTTTAGAAAGGCCTCCCACTCACTATTGTGAAGTCATAGGAACTCTTTCTGGAGGAAACCATAGCTATTCTGTTAGGAGGCAGTCCTAGGACAATCTCCTAAATGAAACCCTAACCTCTGGCATCACTAAGGACTGTTCCACTAATATAACAGCCTGTGTTGATCTCACGTAAAGTATGCTAAGGCTGAGGAATCATTTTCAGTGCTAAAGTGATTGTCGCACAGAGGATAGAAAAATCCCAAACTCCTGCATACCCCATGTTTAGGGCTCTATTACTCCTCTGACATACATCTACAAGTTCCTCCATTAAATCAAGATACGAACAGTTATGAATATATAATTATACATCAAGCATTGTATACAGTAGTCCCCCCTTATCCTCAGAGGATTTTAAATTCCTGAGGCGATGCCTGAAACCAAGGATAGTATAAAGCCCTATATTGCCATATATATGTGTGTGTGTGTGTGTGTGTGTGTGTGTGTGTATGGCTTCATACTATCCTTGGTTTCAGATATCTACTATGTATATATAGTAGATGGGAAGGATATACATATCCTTCCCATTATCATAGCTATGTATGTTTGTGGATAGGAGAAAACATTATATATATACATACATAGCTAATAGCATAGAATATATACATACAAAACTAATAACATAGAACAATTATAGCAATATATTGTAGTGAAAGTTATGTGAATTTGGTCTTTTTCTCTCTCAAAATATCTTATTGTGCTGAACTCACCCTTCTTGTGACAATGTGAGGTAAAGTGACTATACAACAAGATGAAGTAGGGGAAATGGCATCATGACATAAATGGAAAATTCCAGAAACAACAATTCATAAGTTTTAAATTGCATACTGAGTAGCGTGATGAAATCTCTTGCTGTCTCACTCTGTCCAGACTAATTGGCCATTAGTCACTCAGTAGGTACCTTGGTTATCAGATCGACTGTCCTGCTATCACAGTGCTTGTGCTCAGATAACCCTTATGTTACTGAAATGGCCCTATGCATAAGAGTATGTAATATTTGGAGGCCACTGTTGACCAGGGGTTACCAACTGTGGAAAGCAAACCGTGGATAAGGGAAGATCACTGTACTAAACTTCTAGACTCATATACCATTTATCGCTGGTTACATGAAATAATTCTAACATGGAGTAATTCAAGTTGTTGCCGTAGTAACTTCAAAATTGCCTCATTCATCCATGTATATGCAAAGGTTTACCTAAAAACCCTAGTGAGATTTTAAATTCTAATAACTTTAGGAATATAAGTTCTTACAAACTTACATGAGTTTCTAATGAGCTTTATTAATAAGTGTAATGATTTGCATTTATCTTACATTTAAATATGAATTTGTTTATTGTGAATAATACATATTCTAAATGTTTTTTAGTCCTTCTGGTTGAAGATGGAAAATGTGGATTGAAATAAGTTTTGGGAGACAACTTGTATTTCTAATTTGGGCTTATTAAAATATTAACTAGACTGGGCATGGTAGCTTAAATCTAGAATCCTCCCTTGTCTGGGAGGCCAGGACAGGTGAATTGCTTGAGCTCAGGAGTTTGAGACCAGCCAGAGCAAGAGTGAGATGCCATCTCTACTAAAAATAGAAAAATTAGCCCCCTGTTGTGAGTGTCTGCAGTCCCAGCTACTCGAGAGGCTGAGACAACAGGATCATTTGAGCCCAAGAATTCAAGGTTGCTGTGAGCTATGACGTCATGATACTTTAGCCTGGGAGACAAAGTGAGACTGTTTCAAAAAAGAATGTTACCTGGGTAACTGCAGGACTACGGCTGTGGCCACTTCCCAATTTGAAAGAAAAAATGTCCAGAAATAAAAGTGTACTTCACCTTTCCTAACAATTAGCTCTTATTTATGTTTAATCACAAACTTTATAGAGAAGTCAGAATTATCATAAAAAATGTTTTTGTCCTGAACCACTAGGTAATTCGCCCATCTGATGCCCCACCGTGCCTTGATAAGTATTTCTCACCAGCTAGGATATTTTCTACATGAATACAAAGTAACCATCAAAGTTAGGAAATTATCAGTGATATATTTCAGGTAGGCGATCCTCAGGCTCCTCTGAAGGTTCCCCACTTGTCTCCATAGTGTCCTTTATATCAGAAAGCCCCAGTTCAGAATCACACGTCATACTCTGTTGTCACATCTCTTTAATCTCCTTGTCTACAATAGGTCCTCATCTTCTCTTGACTGTCATTACCTTGACAATTTGGGAAGTGATTTTGTGGCATGTCCCTCAGTTTGAAGTTTCCTTGTTATTAGATTCATGCTACACAGCTTTGTTTGAAATATAAAACAAGTGACATGGTAGTTTTTTCATTTTATCTTATCAAATGGAACAAAATTGTTATTTATCCCATGGCTAGGATATTCAAATGGATCCCCTGATTAAGGCTTTTCTACAATAAAGTATTCATTTTACTTTCATAATTTAGCAGTATTATATGGCAAGGTATTTTGAAATTATGTAAATATCCTTTTACTTATGAACATTTCAATTTATTCATTATTCTTATATGTAAGTATAAACTTATGATTTCCTATTTTATTCCCTTACACCTCTTTATTATTATGATTCTCAAAAATTCTCAGATCTGGCCACTGGGGATCCCTTCAAACAGTCTCTCTGTTCCCTCTTGATGTGTTCCCCTCATTTATGGGGCACTTCCTTGTGTTTTGGTACAAAAACATTCCATTTCTAACTGTCTTTTTCCTGCCCCAGCACTGAACTTAGCCCTTTCTTCAAAGAGTCCTGGTTCTTTTAGTGCAGAATGGCATTTAGAAGCCAAGATCTGTCTAATGTTGTTAGTGTTGTCTTAACTTAGTTCATGCTGTTATAATAAAATACCATAGACGAGGTGTCTTAAGCAACACACATTTATTTCTCACAGTTCTGTAGGCTGGGAAGTCCATTTTCAAGGGGACTTTGAAATGCTGGAGAGATTTGGGTCCTGGTGAGAGCTCTCTTCCTAGCTTACAGACAGCCACCGTCTCTCTGTGCTCAATGGCTTTATTTTGGTGCATGTACATGGAGAGAAAGAGATTGCTCTGGTGTCTCTTCCTCTTCTTATAAGAGCACTAATCACATCATGGGCTCCAACCTCATGACCCCATCTAATTACCTCCCAAAGTCTCCCTAAAGTTTCCACCTCTAAAACCTATCACCTTGGGTGTCATAGTGTTAACATGTGAATCTTGGGGGCACACATTCAGTTCATTACAAAAGTGTTGCTGCTTCTAGACCCTCTCAGTGGAATAGCTAGCGTCTATGTCTACATCTGTCTATTAATACAGTAGAACCTCTGTAAGCTGACCACCCAAGGGACTGTGACAAACTGATCAAAATACAGAGGTAGTCAACATAAGGAACCGGGCCTAGTGTACTAATATGTACATGTGGTGCATGTCTGGCCTATGAAAATTAGGTCACCCTAAGAAGGTGGTCAATGTAGGGAGGTGGTCAACTATGGTGGTTCTACTGTATATAGAGAGGGATGAAAAAAAGAAAATGTATCTATACACATTTATAAGTATTTAGTACACTCTTATAGATGTTTACACATCTATCTATCTATATTGAAAACCATGAATCCACACCAATACCTCTAATTCCTTTCCAAAAAACAGTTCATACTGGTTCCCTCCTTTTGAATATCTGTAATGCCCTTTTCCAAAAAGTGAGGTACCTGAATCCTATTATCATGTGTATACTTTCTTGTTAGAGAGGTAACCAACCTCCCAGATCTGCCTCCCTCCTCCCCAAGTGAATGCCCTCTTTAGACTCCACTACTTCATGCTAGAAATATGGGCATCTTCCTTACCCCAATGGAACTTGAACTGCCCATTCCGGGTGACCCACTCCCTATTAGATCCCCTTCTCACCCTGTTTGGCTCTGATGAACCCTATAGGGCTGCCCCCCTGCCTAGATGTCCTCCATAACCTGTTTGTCTCTGATTCACCTTGTCATAAGCCCCTTCCCCATGGTGTGGTCACCCTACTAAGCCTGCCTGTGTTCTGACATCTCACCTGGATTCCTCCCTCTGTATGGACTCTCTCTTTACCCCACTGAAGCTCTGATGTTCCACTTCAGGTCATGGGCTACCATAGTCCCTTGGTTTCCACTCATGCTGGTGCCTGTCTTAATCTGTTGCACACTTAGGACTGGCATTTATGAAGAAAAAAAAGAGGTGAGTCCAAGTTACTCCTACATATGTGGGTTGTAAAGATTATGTTTGCTAAAGAGAACAGTAAGCTAGAGGCAATATATATACGGTTTCAATTACTGTTAACTTTGTTACATAATTCTTTGTGTGGGAAAGATAGTTATATTTACTTGTAATCCGCTCTTAAGACTTTGGAAATATTAATACTGCTAGAGTTTGAATGGGAGAAGGATAGTATTAATAGGATTTAAGAGTGGGTCAATAAAATTGATAAAACTTTGGCCAGATTAACTAGAAACAGAAAAGTAAAATCTCTAATAACTTCATCACAAATGAAAACGTGGAAATAACAACAAATATTGCAGAGATATAAGAGATTATCTCTGACTGGTACAATAAGCTCTATGCCCAGAAATTGGACAATTTAGAGAAAATGGACCAATACCTGGAATCATACCCTCTCTCTAGATTTAACTGTGGTAGGCAAATAGGCTGATCTCTGGGCTACCTCGCCTCAATCCAGGGCAAAGCATGCAGATGGGCTATCTCTAGGGGCTCATCAAGATCACAGAAGATGGCTTGGCGCCTGTGGCTCAAGCCACTAAGGCGCCAGCCACATACACCCAAGGTGGCAGGTTCGCATCCCCAGCCCGGGCCCTCCAAACAACAATGATGGCTGCAACCAAAAAATGGCCGGGCATTGTGGCGGGCACCTGTGGTCCCAGCTACTTGGGAGGCTGAGGCAGGAGACTCGCTTGA
>CAUYQV010006681.1:0-30389 GCA_963574575.1 Galagoides demidoff
TAATTAGTACGACTACTACATAACCTGCTGCATTTTACTTCTTTAAAAAAGTAAATATGCATTTGTGAACCAAGCGATCTTGAAAAAGGATATTATCTTTACCATTTCACTGAGTACCTCAATGACCATTTTTTACAAAGGTAATCTCTGAAGAACTTTTTCACTCTCATTTCCTCCTTGTGTATTTATAATACAGATTATTTTGTTTCAGATCACTTTTTTTTTTTTCTTTTTGCTGGGGCCTGGTTCAAACCTACCACCTCCAGTATATGGAGCTGGCGCCCTACTCCTTTGAGCCACAGGCACCACCCTGTTAGATCCCTTTTTCCTCTGGGGAGGAGAGCTTGAATTTAACTCTCCATCCTTTGAAAGTTTACTTAGATAGAAAGTATCATTAAGATATATGTATAATCACATTTTCCTAATTTATGTTTCAGGTAGGAGTAGAAGAAAGTGTTTTCTTGTTTGTGCATGGTGGTCTTGTGCTGTCATCCTGATTCTGTGCACATCTTCTGCTCAGGTTGTATACAACAGAATCCTGGCAAATCCATCTCAAATAAACTATCTGGATGAATACATTTTATTATAGCACAGATCACCACATACCTCCCAAAGACTTATCCACTTTCCCCTCTCAAAATAAATTCAACTCAATTTTCCAAAGCACTTGGCTATAATAATATCCAAGCAACCTAATTACGTGCAGCAAAGCTCTACTGGCTGCAGTCTATTGCTGCTTCTCTGAGCTCTGCATGCATTTGTCTGGAAGGCAACTCCAGAAGAGCCATTTCTATCACTGTCTGATTATGTTGACATTGTATGTAGTTAAGTTTACTACACTAATTCAGACCAAAATAGTAAGAAAAAAATTATAATAGATTTATAGAGAAAAAGAAATCTATGAGACACTTGAGGAAAAAAAAATGAAACTACTGCATCTATATATTTAGAAATACATTCACTAAAGGATTCAATTATGTTTTCAGCATGAATTTATATATGCATTATATAAAGATAGTATCAAATATAGAGACTGTAAAACTGTCTTATTGGCTGTTGTCTGATAGCTTATTTGAAGGCTGTTAGTTCCTTGTGACCTTGCATCTTAACAACATGGTTAATCCTTTATTTAAAATGTATCATATTGCTGGGCAGCACGTGTGGCTCAAAGGAGTGGGGCACCAACCCCATATGCCAGAGGTGGTGGGCTCAAACCTAGTCCCAGCCAAAAAAAAAGAAGAAGAAGAAGAAGAATGGGCAGATGCTTTGAATAGAAATTTTTCAAAAAAAGAATTACAAATGGTCAACAAGCATATGAAAATGTTTTCCACATCACTTGTCATCAGAGAAATTCAAATCCAAACCACATGAGTTATTGCTACACCCACGAGTGTAGCTATTACTAAAAAGTAACATATATAACAAATGATGGCATGAGTGTGGCACTGTTGGTGGAAATGATAATTAGTACAACCGCTATGGAAAACAGTAAAATTCCTCAAGAAAATTAAAAATAGAGCTGACGTACAATTCAGTGATCCCACCTCTGGGTGTCCATCCAAAGGCAGTGAAATCAGTGCATTGAAGAGGTATTTGGACTCCCTCATAGATTGCACCCCTCGTCACAAAAGCCGCTATGTGGAATCAACCTAAGTAAGTTGCATCCTCTGATGTGGAGTTAAACAAAATACAATGTGTAGGTCAAACAGGACAAAGGTGCACTTATACAGGATAAATGAATCAATAGATGTAATGTAGACCATGGGGACTATAGTCAATAATATTGAATTGTGTATGTCAGAACTGATTTGAATTGAAAATGTCTGTGTGTATTTCCGATGATGCAAATTATGGGGGTAGGAAGTGATCAAAGAATTCACTACTTTTTCAGTTTCCCACATCTCAGAATTCGAGCGACTTCAGGACCTGGGTCAAATTTTGCGGTCAATGGGAGGTAGGTATGGCAAGTTCTATACTAAGCGAAGTCCTGTTTCCTAATAACATCAGGCTTTCCAACCAACTTGTCAGGAATTATTGATATTTTATTAGGCATTCATTCAGAAGAGTACATTACATTTGGCATATTTCAAATACCACAGAACTTATTCAAGAAATTAAACCTCATTTTCTGATTAAGATATTCTGATAACTCACAAGTTATCCCTGGGATACAATGTCACCCTGTTTGTATGTTGTTGTTTCTCCCCCACCCCCAGGACAAATTATTGAAAGCACAAAGGAACTTTAACTATGGGCTGGATCTCTCCAGATCAGTGGTGCAGAGAAATGCCTTGAGAACGACTCTAATCTGTTTTCCACCTATTTTTCTTTCCCCACTCTTTTCAGAATAGTTTGATTTGAAATGATTGATCACACAATTTTTAACAGGAAAAAGCATCAACTTTTTTTTTAAAGTTCACAATATACTGTGGAAATAGAGATTAGATCAAATCAGATAGGATGTGATATCAAGTAGAAATGATCATGTGTTAAATGTTCCTTGATGTAAGAAAAGAGGGATCTCAAATATTCACTATTAATTCTATCACAAGAAAACAAATGCAGAGTTAAGTAAAGGAGAGATTATTTTAAAAGACTATGGCAGTGGGGGAAGAGACTGCTGCAATTTGGCTAAGAGTGTTATTGACATAGGAAAGAGCTGCAGCTTATGCTAAGATCTGTAGGATTATCAAAGATAAGCAGAAATGATTCTTATTTAGGCGGAGAATCAAACAAAGGTAGAAAGTAATGGATATAAGGAGGTGGTATGATGAAGTAGATAAATCAGAGTATATTCGTACCTGGTGTCGGCAGATTCTCAGATGGAGACTTTGATCAGGGATTATTCACGTTCCACTCTGAGAATTTTTTCCAGGTCACTTGGTGGAGACAAACGGTTCAATTAAACATTTATGAAACTCAAAACGAGTATTGGAAATCTGTGTCTGTCCTGTCGTTGGTAAACAAAGGGGTCACTGACAAGTGTCTTCCAGTCACAGGGGAGGGTGATTCTTTGCAACAGAAATGTTTATATGGGGAGGAAGAAGTTTGCTATAGGATGTGTGGATTCCTTGACTGAGTTGTTTCTCAAGAATGCAGGTCTCAAGTAGAGTTTATACAATTGGTTACATCTTTGCAAACTTTAAGTAGTCATATTAAATTTTTATTGCTATGTTACACAGTTTCATTCTTCAAACTTAAAGTAAAACTCTTCAGATATCTCACTTTTTCACTTAACAACTTAGCATGTGGTAAACTTTTCATAAAAACGAAGGGAGATAAGCAGATTGCTTAAACAGGATACTGACATTTAATACAATAATGGGATTCTTAACATCATTTCCTTTTATTTCTATTGTTTTCTTTGCTTATCATTTTGAAGGTTGGCAACATAATAATTTATCATTTCAACTGTGGTTATTTGTTGCTGAAAAACAAGTCATCTCAAGATTCATTAGATTAAAATAATAGCAATTCATTATCTTCCTCACAAATGTGCAATTTAGACATAGCATTGGGGAAAGACCCATCTATTCTGCACAATGTCAGCTGAAGCAAACCCACTGAGCCTTGTAGATTCACTTCCAAGACAGTTGATTACAGGGCTGGCAGGTTGGTCATGGCTGTGAATGGAGATCTCAGCGGGGGCTGAATCCCTGGGGTTTTGGTTCTAATCCATGTGGCTTGGAGCACCCAAGTGCTCTAATAAGTGTGGTGGCTAGATTCCCAGAGCAATTAGCCTAAGAGACAGAAAGCAAGGTGGAATCTTTATTGGTTTTACAAAATTAGTCTTGGAAGTTATATGACCACACTTCTGCCAGACTGTACTTGGAGTATCATAGAATTGGGTCTGGTTTAAGGAGAAGGGTCTCTACTTCTTGAATGAGGAGTGGAAAAATTACAAAACATTATTTGAAACTAGAAATGTTTTGTAGCTATTTTGATGAATGATAAATTAAACACAAATAGTTATGTCTTCAATTGTTCGTTTGAAAAAATTGTTTAAAGTACTAGAAATGCAAGTATTAAAAAGCAAGCTTAGATGTGAAAGGTTCAGGTAGATGCGGAAACATGTTTATAATTATTCTATTTCTATATCCTAAGCCCTTTGATTTATTAATTTAGGATAACATGTGAGTCAAAATACACCAGGTTACTAAAAAGCTCTGTACAGCTCTCCCCCCTCTATGAATATCAGGGTTGGCAGAGGGATTACAGAAACCAGTTCATTAATTTCAAGTCAAAATATACATGAAGAAGAGTGTGACTGAACACCCTGGTTACTTTTTTCTATCTTAATATTCCACTCCATCACGGTAAAACAAATTTCCTTTATCGTTATCATTTGGGAGTGGGAACAGAATGTTTCCCAGCCTTGAGTGGGAGCTTCTGCTCGCTTTCTACTTATCTCATCATCTTCCCTACAATTTCATAAGCTGACAAATGAAACCCGCCTAGAAATAAAACACAGCTGTGGTGATTGCATTCAGAAAGTCCAAAATAGATATTACCACATTTATTTACTGTACAGTCTTGGTAATGCTTCCAAGGAAGCCGTAAGAGAAAGGAGAAAGGGAACTACCGTGAGCATGATGAAAAGTCAGAAACAGAGAGTGCGTTTTACTAAGATGATGGAGTTATAGGTATTAACAAGTCAAAATGCTATCAATATTCCTAGATCTATATTGTTAAAAATAATGATCAGTTCATTAATTTTACTGAAATCAGTATTTATTAGACTGCTAACTTACTACACTAATTTATTATGAGGCAAGTAAGTCATTAGTGAGCTTACTCTTCTGAATAAAAATTTAGAAGTTACCTTAGACCTATAAAGATTAATAACCAATGAAAAAGACCACTTAAATGTGGAAGAATACCTTCAAGCCTTCAATAAGAGCACACTTTCCTGGGTTTTGAGAGCAATTTTAGAACAGAAAAGAATGACAGTTTTTCTATTTGTAATGGTAAAATATACATACAATGAAAATTTGCTAAAATAAAGAAAAATGGATACTGTGAAGCCTTAAGAAGTATGAACACACACTCACATGCACATGTATAGCATTCATTAATAAATTGTTTACAAATAAAGTATAGTAAGCTATAAAAATAATTTTCCTATGGGTATTATTTAAAAAGTTTAAAGATTACAATGTTATTAAAACTTAGATAAATGCATCATTTAAACCTACAAAAAAGTGAGGTTTGAAACGTTTGTCATAGATACACAAGCTGATCATGTAGAACAGTGTGCTTCGTATAGATTCCCAAGCATTTAATTTTTAATCATAAAAGCATTAAATATGGAGATTTCCTCCAAAACTAAAAATATACCTCCTGTATGATCCAGCAAACCTGTTCCTGGGTATGTGTGTATCCAAGGGAAAAGGAAGTTAGTATATCAAAGAGGTATCGGCATGTCATGTGTATCACAGATTCAGGATAGCTGAGATATTGAATCACCTAAGTGTCCATCCACCAGTGAATGAATGAATGAAGTGGTGTATGCACACAGTGGAATAATATTCAGTCATGAAAATAACATCCTGCCACTTGCAACAACACAGATGGAACGGGAGAGCATGTGTTGAATGAAATGAGGCCATCACAGAAAGGAAAATATCGCATGGTCTCAGTTCCATGTGGGAACTAAAAACAAGTAAAACCACAGAGATAGAGAACAGAATGATGGTGCCACAGGCAGAAAAGTGTCGTGGTGCGGGGGAATAAAGAGGGGACTTTAATTGGTTAAGAAAAAATATGCAATGTCCTTAGTACTTCTATGAAACCTACTTATATTTACTCATACTTTCTTGTAAAAAATAGCCAAGGATGACAGAGAGAAGTGGAGTGGGAGGGAAGAGGAGGGGGGAGGTTCGACAGAGGGAGGGGAAAAGGTGGGATCACACCTATGACAAAGGTAGTGGTCAAATCTGTGAAATGTAGAACATAGATGTTTTGGCACAATAATCAAGTAACTGAGGTGAAAGCTATGTTGATTGGTTAAATGTAATCGTGTTAGATTGTATAAAAAAATCAGCACATTGTACCCCACATATGCAAAAATGTATCCATGATCTATGTGTATTTGACTTAACAAAATAAAATAGTAAATTCAAAAAGAAAAGGAAAAGAAAAAACAGTGAAAGGCATGAGATCCGGTGTTTGGTGGCCCAACAACATGGCTAGGTATGTTCCTAACACAAAGAAATGATAAACACTTGACGTGACAAATATCTCAGTTACTCTGATTTGATCATTACGCATTTTAGGCTTGTATCAAAATATCAAAGGCACCTGTAATTATGTACAAATCATGTATTCATGATATAGAAAGCATTAAAAATAAAATATTTTTAAGAAGAGTGAAAATATTTGTGATTAAATTGTGTCTTAGAACACACTTGTTACAACACTGAGGCCAGAAACCACAAATAAAAATATTGAAACTCAGACAATATGGACATATTGAAAAAGTATCTGATAACGATGTTTTCCAAAAATAAAAGAACAATTGACTTGAAAAACCACTGCAGCATAGGGAAGACCACAAACTGATGCAGTGATATCTCAAATGGGCTTAAAAATCATGGTTTACCAAAAAAAGCAACCAAATACAGAGGCGAAGAGAGAAGAAATATAAAGCAAAATGTTCAAATGAATAAGCACAGAAGTTTTCATTAATACGATCACCACTGAGGAGGCCAACAATACTAAATTAGTATCATTAGTTAGGGTTTACTATGAGCCAGCTGCCTTCTAGTACTGTAGTAGTTTAAGGCTATTGTGTTATATTTTCTCACAAATTACCCTCTGATATACATACTACTATCATTATTTCCAATATTCAGGTAATGAAAAAAGGCATAGGCATTAAATATATTATCCACACTGAATAATTAGCAAGTCCACGGACTGGGATTTAAACCACGGGGTGTTCCATGCAGAATGTGTTTGTGATCCATGTATCTGTGAAGGGTATAAAGTCTCATTCGTAATCAAATAAAAGAAATGTCACCCAAAAGGAAATCAATTTTGCTTTTCAGATAACTCCAAAATAACTATATACTAAACAGAACATAAATAGATATAAAATAGTAGCACAGAACGTGCGTGAAGAGGAGAGTAAAACGAATTTAAATGGAGTCCTAATTCTGCAAACTGATAACTGTGCAAAATGATCTTATAGAACATTGGGCAAATTGCACTTATTCTTTGACATTTAAAAATTGTGCCAAGTAGTGAAAGCTCTCTTACTGCCAGATATAAATAAATAAGAAAATTTTAAATAGTAAAATCATATATATCCAGTAGGTTGTAATTTGAAACACTGAAGTGTTGTAGTTCTTTCTTTAAAAGTATCAAGAGTAGTACCGACGTTGCATGTCTGCTTACACATCCTGTTATATGGAGGGGGATCTTTTCTATGCCTTGCGAAATTGTCAAACTGCTTTCTCAGTCTGGATCAGCCTTCACCATTTTATATTGTGCATGTTCAATGTCATGAAATATCTTCAAGAATTCCTCTAATGTAAGAGGTTTTTGCCTGTGCCACTTCCTCCGGGACATCTTCATCCTTTTTGTCACAGTCACTTTCCTCATGTCTGTCAATAAATTCACTTTCAAGCTTCTCTGGCTACAGTTTGGAAACTGAAACACTAGCAGTGTCAACAGCTCACGGTCAGCTATTTTTCTATAACTTTTCTGTTTTATACAGAATAATTCAATACATTATAACTGTTTATTTTTTACTGCATGTTCCAGTTTATTGGTGGAATACATCTTTTGATTATGCATTTTTGGAAAATGACTCACTAGAAGACAGAGTTAAGCCAACCACAAGCTTTGCTGCCCACCAAATTAACTTAATAACAAATGCACAGTGACAAATTACTATGGACTTTGAAAAAAGTAAGAGGCATGAAGGACATAGGATATTTACCTGGTGATTTGTGGGATGAGAGCTAGCTAAGTTTGTTGTTTACTGATACTTAAAATACAGTGGTATCTGAAATGTGCCTGGGAGATTGATGTCACTTAAATGGTGGTGACTGAAATTCCTACATATCAGATAAGTTCAAAAGATGTATTGTAATCATCTGATCAACCAGTAGAAAGTAATACAGGAGTAGTAACTAAAAACATTAAATGAAAACAAAAATGGAATACCAAAAAAAAATACTTTATTAATTCATGCAACATTGAGAAAAGATAAAAGCTTGGAGGAAACATAAAAAATTGTACACTGAATATCAATCACGTCACTAAATACATTAAATTTAAATGCAGTAAATAGTACCTTAAAAGCCTGAGACTGCCAGCCTGAATATAAAAACAACATCCAAGAATATGGCGTTTATGAAAGATAAAATTAATTATAAAAACACAGAAAAATCCAAAATTAAGGTTGGAAAATGATAGGTAAAATAAATAATATTAATCAGAAAGTATAGAGCCATTCCTTATGCATAAAAGCAGATATCAGAAGTAAAGATATTTTTATAATAACCAAAGGGTTAAGTCATCAGGAATACATAAGTTTCCTAATGTGTATACATCTCATAGCATAGTTTTAAAACACATAAATACTAAATGTCCTAAAAGAAAAATAACCAAACTTAAGATACCAACACATGTTTCTCAGTAATTTCTTGCACAAGTAAACATAAAAGGTCATTAAAGATATAGAAGAATTAAATCGTCCACCCTGGTCATTCACTTTTCTGGAGCACTACATTCAACAAGGGAAGAATATACATTCTTTTTGCACGCTCAGGAATTGTTCACCAAAATGCACTTTGAGACAGACTATAAAATTAGTTTCAAAGAATTAAATCATTTAATCCAAAAATGATTGAATTCTTTGAAACTCATTATTTAGATTGCAATCTAAAAATCAATAGAAATAAGCTACAAAGCAGGCCGGGCACGGTAGCTTAGCCTGAAATCTTAGCACTTTGGGAGACTGAGGTGGGCAGTTTCCATGAGTTGGAAACCAGCCAGAGCAAGGGTGAGACCCCATCTCTAAAATTAACCAGAGGCTGTGGCCAGTACCTGTAGTCTCAGCTACCTGGGATACTGAGGCAAGAAGAAAGAAAAGCCAATCAAAATAAAGTAGAAGAAAATTTAAAAAATATGAAAAATAAGCAAAATAAGGCCAGGCATGGTGGCTCATGCCTGTAATCCCAGCACTCTGGGAGGTGGAAGGGGGCACATGGCCTGAACTCACGGGTTCAAGACCAACCTGAGCCAGAGCAACCTCATCTCTAAAAATAGCTGGGCATTGTGATGGGTACCTTAGTCCCAGCAACAGTGGAGGCTGAAGCAAGAGAATCACTTGAGTTGGAGAGTTTGAGGTTGCTATGAGCTGTGATGCTACGGCACTCTATAGAGGGAGACAAAGTAAGACTCTGTCTTAAAAAAAAAAAGAGCAAAATAATGGAACAGTAGTTTAAAACTACAAAGTATAGTATTTGTAAAATATATACTATATTTAATAATTAGACAGTATATACAACTAACCAATTTAAGGAGAGCAAAAGGGGATATAATTTCAGATCTTATAAAATTTAGGACAAGATACCAATCCTGTGACCCTTTAAAGTGGCCATTAATGTTACCTCTTTAAATGAGGTCGTAAGGGTTGAAGCCCTGATCCAAAAGGACAGGTGTCCTAATGGGGAGCAGAAACCGCTGGGGGCTGCTATGCCTGCACAGATAAAGACCTTAGGAGCAAACAGGGACCTGACTGGTCATTAACAGAACAAACAGAAGCTTCAGGAGAAACTACCCCTGCTGACCCCTTGATCTTCAGTTTTCAGCCTTAAGAACTCTGAGAAATAAATTTTTATAGTCTAAGCAACCCAATCTATGGTGTTTTGTTATAACGATTTTAATTCACTCCTATACCAAAATCCAAGAATATAAGAATAGTACATAAGAATAAATTTCAGATCAATTTTCATCATAACTTAGAAATATTCTCATGTGAAACTTCAGCAAATTATAGAAAACAATATACAAAAAGTATACACATCATGACCAAGTGAAATTTATCTCAGTAATGCTAGGTCAGTTTAATTTTCAAAGTCTATTATTACAATGCCTATATTAACAAAATTATGTATTTCAATAAACAAGATTTGATAAAATTTAATATTTATTTATGAGAAAAATTCTCACAACCTAGAAATATATGGGAATTTTCTAAACCTGTTCCAGAGTATCCCTTGTAATTTCCTATGGTACATCATATTACATGATAAAATAATTAATGCTTTCTCCCCACTTTTAGGTCTAAAACTAAAAAAGACATTTCTTTTTTTTTATTTTTTTATTTTGCAATTTTTGCCCAGGGCTGGGTTTGAACCCACCATCTCGGATATATGGGGCCAGCACCCTACTCCTTTGAGCCACAGACGCTGCCCAACAAGACTATTTCTTTTCACTATGTCTATATCATCTTGACCTGGACATCCCAGCCAGCGTAATACAAAAATAATAAAAAAGAACAAGACATTACAATCAGAAAAACAGTTAAACTGTTTCAATTCATTATTGATAGAAACAGTGGCAAAAAAAAACAAGGAATAAAAACTAACAAAAATACCTGATAAATGAAGGAAGCTATAAGGTAAATACATTAAAACCAATTTTATGCACAGAGAGAAAAATTACAATATTTTATAAGATCAAAAATATAAAATTCTTTAGAAACATGACCAAACTCATGTAACACCTTTCTTTACAGGGCAAAAAAACTCAAAAATTCAGTCAAGTCAAAGTCATGAGATTTATCTATAAATTTATCTTAAAATTTACCCATAAATTTTCATGGATAGAGAATACACATCTCTATTTCTAGAGAAACAACTTATTAAGTTGTTTTTATATTAAACTACAGTGTGAATTTTTTTTCTCAGATAAGAATTTATAGTCATTAACAAATTCAATCTAAAAATTACTTTAGAAAATGTTAAGGGTTTTGAATGTTGACGACTGCACAGAAGGAAATAGTGAACATCAATACTGAACAGTAATTCAGCAAATTACAGAAGAATAGTCAAAAAGTGCATACAGCAATGATATCTTTCTAAAATATTAAGAATAGTGTATGAATTTCTTACCCTAAAATATAAGTAAACAAGGAGATGGTTATGTTAATCAGTTAGATGTAAGCATTCCACATTGTATATCAAATCAGCACATTGTACCTCATAAATGCATTAATGTACACAGCTATGATTTAATAAAGAATTTTTTTAAAAAAAAGAATAGTCAAAAAGATCAGCAGAACCACAGAGAGGCCAAAACAGAACTGTACATTGATGGATAATTAATTTTCAATTCCCAGAACAAGTTTTTGGGAAAAGAACACTTTTTCAACATATTATGCTTAACCAACTGAATACATGCATTTAAAAAGACAATAACTTTACCCCATCCCATGTGACCATATGTGGAAATGTTAACTAAATATGAATAATAAATGTTATTTTGAAACTAAAGCTACATCAGCTCTCATAGATATACAAAGAAATTACTTTTTTTATCTTGGTCTACCCGTATTTCTTAGATGTAACTCAAAAAGGCACTTAACACAGAACAAAAAAAGGTGATAATTTAAATTTCACCAACATTAAAATGTTTTATTCACTAAAAATATTATGAATGCTATGAAAACTCACATAAAAAATTGGACAAAAACATTAATAGTATCTATTCAATGAACAGACTCATACCCTGACTATAAAATAACTTCCTCCTCAGTACTAAACTAATGATTTTCATTAACATTTGTATAGACACCTTAAACTAGTATATCATTAAAGAAGGTAAGTGAACGACACCAAGCATGTGGAAAGGTGGTAAACACTAATAATTGTAACAAAAGCAAAATCAAGGGATATAATTTCAGAACCTCGTAATAACAAAAACTAAAACACAAACAATAATTAGTATTGGCAAAAGTATAGAGATATTAGAATACTTATAAAGTATTGCTGATAAGAGGAGCAAATGAGATAACTTCTTTGAAAATTTGTCATTTTCTAAGAAAGTTACACAAATATCAACCCTATGTGCCTTAGTAATTCCATTTCTAGTTAACATGAGACAAAAAATGTTATATTTCCACCAAAAGACATGTCTAAGTATAACATAGCAGCTTTATTCATCATACCCGGAATCTGAAAAAAAATCAACTGTATATAGGAAAGTAAATGAACCGTCCATATAGCCGTACATTGACTTACTTTTTAACAATAACAAAGAAAAAAAATTGATGACAATTCATGTAAATTTTAAAAGCATAAGGTAAAAGAAATAAATGGAAAAAAATACATACTGTTGTGATTCTGATTATATAAAATTAAGAAATTGACAAAACTAATCTCTAGTGTTGAAATCAGATGAGTAAATGCCTATTAGGGTGTAGGTTACTTTGAAAGGAACGCAGGGCAGGAACTCTCTGGGGTCAGGAAACGTTATCCATCTCCATCTATGTGTTATGTGTGCTTTTATATCTTTTCAAAATTAAAGTGTACTCATAAGTTTGTACATGTTAATGTACGTAAGTTATACCCCCACAAATCATAGTAACATTAAAATAAAAGTATAAATATGAAAATTTCAAGTAGTTACATATCATAACAAGAAAACAGAAGATGGGGAAAAGGATAAACCACAAGGATTAGAAATGACCCAAAGAGGTCTATGAGGAGATGAGATAAGACATAAGAATCATGTTGGGAGTGGTGGCTCATGCCTGTAATCCTAGCACTCTGGGAAGCCAAGGTGGGTGGATTTCCCTGAGCTCAGAAATTCCAGACTAGTCTGAGCCAGAGTGAGACCCAGTCTCTACAAAAAACAGCCAGGTGTTGTGATGGGCACCTATAGTCCCAGCTACTTGAAGCTGAGGCAAGAGAATTGCTTAAGCCCAGGAGTTGGAGGTTGCTGTGAGCTATGATGCCACAGCACTCTACTGAGGGTCACAAAGTGAGACTCGGTCTCAAAAAACAAAACAAAACAAAAACACATAAGAATTAAAAGAAAAAAGGTCAAGAGGAAAATTTCTGGGGATGGATCATTTTAGGTAATTAGAACAACAGAGGCAGAACTCTGAGGGGACACACAAAAAACACAACTTGGGAAGAAAGAGAAAGCAAACGTCCAGGTGCACAGACACATGCTGTCTGTGTATCTGCTGTGCCCTCTGGAAGGATGTGCTAGAGGTTTGTGGCCCCGTCTGTGTGGCACACAAGGCACAGATTCAACCTAGCATGAAGACTGGCACCAATCTCAGAGATGATGTATCTGGAAGCAAATATAAAAGGAAAATTTGTTTTGGTAAAGCACTGCGGTTTGCTGTGGTTGGTTATATAGCATTATTGTAGCAATCCTGTTTAATACCAGTAGCAACTGCACAAAGAAATAGTTATAATGAAGAGTATAAACTTAATTAAAATGACATAATGTTAAGTGATAATATAATATACACGATTATTAGAAAAGTGTTGAGGTACACAAAATCAAGAAATGGAATATCCTAGTGGATGAAAACAAAAGAAATCCTCCCTGCAAGTTGATACGTGCCTGGGTGAATAAGAAAGGACTCTGTCCTCTGTGTGTTTTGTTTTGTTTTTTGTTTTTTGGTTGGGGCTGGGTTTGAACTCACCACCTCTGGCATATGGGGCAGGTGCCCTACTCCTTTGAGCCACAGGTACCGCCATGTTGTCTGTGTTTTTTTGGAAGTGGAATGGTGACCAGAACATGGTCTATCTCAAAATCTTCATACATACTTTTGTAGACAGTGGTGCGCAGACATTGACAAACATAAGAAACTCTTAGAATTCTTATTAAAATCTACATTTGATGGTCTATTTTCTAAAAAATGTGATTCATTTTGGTCCAACTTCAGGGTGAGCGATTTTGTGTTTTTAACATTATCCACAATGATGACACTACAACTATTTAATCACACTTGTGCTATACATGGACAACATCAAAATACATTTTAAAAGGCACTGACATCATTGGACAGCACCTGTGGCTCAAAAGGGTAGGGTGCCAACTCCATATGCTGGAGGTGGTGGGTTCAAACCCAGCCCTGGCCAAAAATAAATAAATAAATAAAATGACATCATTTGTGTGGATGGTTTGGAAACATTTTATTTCTCAGGCAAATCTATGTTAGAAGTGAATGCATATTTGGTTCTCCTTTTATTCTCATGTGGGTAAGCATTTGGTTTTCACCAAAAGGAAGGCCATATTTGGATTAATTTAGAGCATGTGTGGGCAGCTCCATGTAGATTATTACTGGACTTGGTCATCACTGACCCTGCTTGTCTATCAGAGTTGTTGTAACTAGTATCTAGACGTTAACTGATGTCCTAGCAGAAATTTTTCTCTTTTGTCCTTAGTTTGAAAGTGTTCTTACTACTCTCACATTATCTCTGCCCTTAATTAAGGAAACAGACTTTTGCCCAAAATGTGTTCTTGAAGATGTAAGTGGTACTATGTAGCAATATGAAGATGTCACACCTCTTTTTTATTTTCATGTAAAAAGCTTCTGATTTTGTGTGATGCCTTCTTAAAAATATTCCCACTCTTCCAATGTTCCAGCAGCAAATGTTTTGGTTGCTAAATTTGTGACATCATTTAAAAGTCCTTAATGTTCAAATTCAACTTTTGGAAAATTAATCCAGCTAGAAACCTTCTCTGTTTTCTATTTTGTGGCTTTCTTTCCCATTTGATTCTTTATCCCACTCATTCTATCGTATGTGGTGTAAACATAATGAGTATGAATTAAACGCCTAGCTATGCATAGCTGGATTTCACTACTAACATTTAATAATTCTGAGCAATAATAAGCCAGCAGACTACCAGTAAATTACATAAATAACGAATAGAAAAGCTGAGCTAGGAAGAGCAGTTTGCTTTACAATCCTTATGCTTCTCTTCTACTATGGGACAGGTCTCTGACTGAAGCCTCAGTGACAGCCCTCTTCCTGTCCTCCTCCGCAGAGTTAAGGATTATAAAGAATCATCAGGTGGGTCCAATCATTTGACTTCACAATGTGAAATACAAAGGCCAAAGACTTTTGGGTAATAAAATGTGATTATCAAATTCTTATAAAAATGATAGCCCTCTGATGGAAGTGTGTTATATTATTTTAGGCTACAGACCATTGGCACAGGTACTAGGAGACATTAGGATACCTGGAGAAATCAGTACCATTTTAATGGAGTATTCTTCCAAATTCAATTTTATGCTGTAACGACTACCTGGAACCTTCCAGTAAGACATAGCTGTGCTCATGATGGTCTCTTTGAAAAATCTGATTAAATAGAATCCTTTTTTTTTTTTTAAACAAATTTCCTTTTAGACACCATTACTCTAGAGAGTAGTGCAATTTCCACATCTAAATCTATTTCTAACTTTAATTGATTTTATCCTCCAAAACATCTTGTCAGTGATAAAATTCAGTATATGAGCTCTGACAACTAAGTTCACAAACTCGTCCTGGAAAACGTGCTACATACGAGGTTTGACAATTAGGTTCATGAACTTGCCACCATGTGCATCCATGAGCAGCTCTGTACAAAGAATTTGGTCAAGTTTCATAACCTTGGCACACCAGTGTCTCACACTGCATTTGTGTTGATGGTTGATGGTGTCTTGCTGAGTGGCATTTATTACTGTTGTTGCATGTTGTACAATGATGGCTCTGATGACCCTTTCTGAAAAAGAGTTCCAAATGACTTTGAACGCACTGGCATTGCCGCATAGCTTTCCAAGGGGGGTACTTTGAAGATGACTCTGGTGATATTCACCAGTGAGGTATGTAGCAATTTTTCTAACATGAGTTCATCAACTTAATTGTCAGGCCCCATATGTTATGTGACTGTGTTTATGTAATATACATATTTGTATGTTGGCATATGTATATGGAGAGAGAGAGAGAGACAATGTTTGCCTTCTACTTTATAAATTCTCACAAAGTACAATGCCAACATTAGAAGTATTCTCTTTACTTGTTCAATGCCGTGGTGCAGCCACAGAGTTCACTAAAACTGATTATGAAGAAGGGGCATAGTATGTTACCGCCTAGAATCCACGTGACTCAAATAAGATACTGCACCATCTAAGGCAGTGGGCTACAATGCAGAGAAGCGGGAAGAGGGCACAAGTACCTCGATATCTCACCTTCTTGGCTCACAGAACAGACACAATACAACAAAAACGTCATAACCTAGGGAGCAAATCCTGCAACGCTGTTTCTCTGATCGCAGAGGGGAGTCGGGAGTTCTTCCCTCAACTCTGCAGGGTCACACCTGCTCTGGAGCCATCGTCACCAACACACTCGGCCATGTGCCGAGCATCTGGATGATGCTTGGGAATAGGTTTTGATTTCAATACTTTACTTTGACAGAATATATCCTGAGGTTGCCTACATTCAAAAATCTCACATCCAATTTGTGTAAATTCCAACAGAAATTCTCATTTATTCTCAACGTTTTTAAGCAAATCTATTGTTTGTTCTTTTCTTGGATGATTTATGTGGTATTGAGGATTTTGGTATCCTCAGGGGTGTGGGAACCAATGCTCTGTAGACACCTTGAGATGACTCTACACCAGGTTCCTTTCCTGCTAAAAAGCTTTATCGTTGAATATTTTATCATTTGAATATTTTAAGTGAGATTTCTTGTACTATCACTACCATATCATTAATAATAGCTTCATTATCACCGAATAGCATTAACAATGTCCTTAAATAAATAATGCTAGAACTTCTACTGTAATAAATTTTTGAAAGTTTTTGCTTTTCGTTTATCAACTCACGTAATTCTCACAAACACCTTTATGAATGACAAACTCTCATTACTCTAATTGTGCAAATGAGGGATCTCAGGCTGAAATAATTTGACAAGGTTTCAGGATAAGTAACAATCAGGATTGAACCAAGGCAGTCTGCTTTTAGCATCCAAAATCTTAAAAGTAAATATAAAATCTTATATTTATTTGCTTCATTAATTGATAAGACACCCTTCTACAATCAAAGGAGAAGTTATCGTTAACCCACTCACAACCTGTAATGACGTCACCTCACTGCTCATTTAGCTCCACTTCTCTGATCCATTTCACTAAGACAACACGTTCCTCTGTGTTCTCCATGTGAGAAGCTTTTCACCTGAGGAGCTCACAATATCTTCCTGTATTCAAGCATCGTCTGTAAAGTGGTACAGAATAGTATCTGTGGACCAACGGTAGTCCCTGTCACCACTGCTCAACTCTGATATTGCAGGGAGAATGGGCCACCTGGGTCCCAGTAACACTTTAGTTGTAAAAACAGACTCTGACATGGCCATGAGATGCAGTTTTCCCACCCTTACTTTATTCCCTACTCAGTTTGCAAAGGCGCATCAGAATGCCTTGTAGGACTCTCCTTTCCTATGCATTTTATTTCTATTTTCCCCGTCTCATTAATTGTGCATATAAATGTATCTTAACTGCAGTAGTTAATAAGTGATAGAAAACTAGGGATCCTCTGAGTGTTTCTTGCAGCCCCAACATAAATAATGAGTCATGCTGAACACAAATGGAGTCTCAAAGCCTTGAAATCTCACCGAAACCCACGCTCTCATATTACACTACATTGCCGGTTTGACTTTTTCTGCTTTCTAATTACATCAGTTTCAGGTTGATGATTTGAAGCTATTTTTAAGAGGCACATTCTTTGAGTTGTTTTTATGGACATAGGGCATGCAAAGTTAGATAAACCCTGCAGAAACCCAATAATACTGATAATAACTAGCGTTTATTGAGTTCTCACTGTTTCCCACTAAATATTTCCTTATATTACCTCTAAAACCACAGCATTCTCATTTGGCGGGCATTATTATTTTCTTTATTTCATAAGGTATAATGAGAATTTGAGAAGCCCAGTAATTTGAAAATCTGACTTAGTTAACACATGATACTATCAAAGTTGCAATTTAGACAATGTCACCTTGAGTCCCACATTCAAAACACTTGCTATATCAACAAAAATTAGCAGTTTTATACAGCTAGTGAGGTTATTACAAGTTTTCAGAGAGATTATGCTTGTCCAGAGAAGGTATATAATATACTGACTCAGATTATCCATGGCATTCAAAGTGCCTCTGATGCCTACTACCTTTTCTATGGTAAGTAGCCATAGATGTTTTTGACTGTAAATTATTTATACCACAATTTGGACTATGCTCCACTCAACTGATAGAATATAAGTAAATAATGATGGCAAAAAATGAGAATTCTGTACAAAAGGGTTATTGAATCCTGGTAGAACTTCCACACCTGTGCTCGAAGTTCTTTAAAGAAGAAGGGGCAAAGAGCAGACAGTAACAGTGAGAATAGCGTAAAGAGCTACACGTGAAGTTACAGAAATAACCTAAGTCAGAAACACGTTTAGATCGCAGTCTGTGCTGCTTCTGAAAAAATAATCTGTTTAGAAGGCTACTCAGTTGACAACTTCGACAAATATCAGACATGACACACGAGTTTTGTGGACTGGTCCAGTTTATCCCAGACGCCTGCTGGGTGGCTGCTGAGAATGTCATATGTGCCTGCATCATTTCTTCAGTGGTCTCAAGAAATCTTAACTGAGAGAAGTCATCTACACAGAACATTTTCATTTCTTTAAAAGCTTCAAAGAGATTCTGAGCCCATGCTCAGTGACTCATACCTATAATCCTAGCACGCTGGGAAGCCAAGGCAGGCAGATTACTTGACTTCAGGAGTTAAAGAACATCTAGAGTAAGAGGGAGATGTCATCTCTACTAAATATAGAAAAATTAGCTCGAGATGGGCACCTGTACTCCCATCTACCTGGGAGGCTGAGCCCAAGAGACTGAGCTTGTTGTGAGCTATGATGCCAGGGCACTCTACCCAGGGCAACAAAGTGAGACTCTGTTTAAAAAAAAAAAAAAATTCTAGAAATGTGGAAATAAATAGTATGAAACAAAAATCCAGGTATAGTTACAAGTCTGTTAATACTATGCAAGCAACTACATGCAGGCTTCAGCATTTTTGGTACAATTTTAGTAAAAGCTCTGGCATATGTATTCATCACCTTTTCTGGACATGGTTTTATTATTTGTGAAGCACAGCACATGATTTAAGCTCATTGTAAGTTCTATCACTCCATTATTCTGTCTTCATCCTGTAATTAAACTTGTTTTTCCTCAAATCATTAGAAAGCTCCAAGTTTTCGACCTGGACTCAAGACTTTTAAACATCATATCTAAAATGTCATGAATGTATACTTATTTATTAAGCTGCACAGAGCTACAGAAGGGGCAGTTCCCAGGAAGCCTTAGACCAATCAAGTCATTTCCCTTCTTTTGCTTGTAGTTCTCAAAAATGACTGTGGCGTGTGCAGGGAATGTAACTTCCAAAGAAAAGGCTGAACTGGCTGGAGCAGCCTGAGCCCTGCTCCTGTCCTCCACAGGGCGGGATTCCACTGCACCCTAGCTCAGTGCATCCGGTCTTGCTGGGGTACATACCCAGGTAGGCCGACTGCTCTTAGGGGTCCCTCATCTGTGATGCAAGTGGGGCACAGGCAGGCGACTCCATCGGCCCTGTGCAGACTTTCTGAGCCTCGGGGGAGCAACCTCTCTGTGAATTGTGGTTCCTTTTGCCCCGGCTGCCTATCTGTAAGTAATAAAGTTGCTTTATGCAGCTGTTTCCCTGGACTCAGGGAAGTAGAACAGCTGCAGCCTAAGAGGCAGTGAACTGAGGTGGTAACCAGAGCACAGAGAACGTCCCTTGTACTATGCAAGTGTTTTTCTTTCTCTCCTTCACTTCAGTAGAAATTGGAAAGATGTCAGGTCTTCCATTTATGTCTTTAATCCACCCTGAGAAATTACCAAGAGTCGAAAACAAATGGAACAATGACAAAAATAAGTAAATGGGAATTAAACTAAACGCTTCTGCACAGCAAAGGAAATAAACAGAGTAAACAGATAACCTCCGGAGTGAGAGAACACATTCAAAAACTGTATCTCTGACTAATGACTAATATCCAGAACCTACAAAGAGGAGCTCAAATACATTATCAAGGAAAAAATGCATCAGCATGTAGGCAAAAGATATGAATAGCGTTTTTTTCAAAAGAAAATATACAAATGGCAAAAAAAGTGAAAATATGCTCAACATCACTAATTATCAGTGAAATGTAAATGAAAGCCACAGTGAAATACCTCTTCCCCCTCAGAATAGCCATTATTAAAAAATTAAAATTAACATATGCTGCCTTAGATGCACTGATAAAGGGAATACGTAAACACTATTGGTGAGAATGCAAATTGGTACAACCTCTATGGAAAACAGTATGGAGATTCCTTAAAGAACTAAAAGTAAATCTACCATTCAATCCAGCAATGTCACTATGGGGTATTATCCAAAGGAAAAGAAGTCATTTTACAGGAATGATTCCTGCACTGTAATATTTACTGCAGCGCAATTTACAATCGCAAAGATATGAAATAAACTTAAGTGCCCATCAACTAATGATTATTAATCCATTCCTGCTTTGGTGGGCAGTTAGGTTGTTTCCACGATTTGGCGATTGTAAATTGAGCTGCAGTAAACACTCTACGGTAAATGTCCTTATGATAAAATGATTTTTTTGTCTTAAGAGCCCAACCTGGATTATCTTTTTGAAGTGCTGTTGAATTCCGTTTGCTGGTGTTTTCTTGATGATTTCTGCCGTATGTTTGTAAAAGATATATTTATCATTTTCCTTTATTATTCCGTGCTTTCCTGGCTTTGGTATCAGCAGATATTGGCTTTGTAGAATGATTTAGAAGGGTTCCTCTTTGTCCATTATGGAACAGTTTCAATAGCATGGGTGCCAGTTCTTTATAGGTCTGGTAGAACGTGTCTATCATCAAAAAGCCAGAAATATCACATATTATCAACCTGATGTCACACCTCAAGGATCTAGAAAAAGAAGAACAAAGCAAAGCAAAAAGAAGGGAAAAAATAACAAAGCTCAGAGTAGAACTTAACAAAATGGAAATAAACAACAACAAAAGCATCAACAAAATAAACTGGGTTCTTTAAGAGGACAAACAAAATCAGTAGATTACTAGCTAGATTAATCAGAAATAAAATGCAAAAGGCTCAAATAAATTCAATCAGATATGAAAAAGGAGAACTAAAACTGATACCACTGAAATACAAAATATCCAAACCTACTCTAAAAACCTCTGAGCACACAAACTTGAAAACCTAGAGGAAATGAATAAATTATTGGAAACACACTACCTCTCAATCAGGAAGAAATACAAATCTTGATCAGACTGATAGATAACAAGCAGCAAGATTAAGATAGTGGTAAAAAAAATTCCCAGAACTCAATTTTTTTACCCCATGGCTCTACTTGGGCTTATTTACTTTATTGCAGATAATTTTCAAAGTCCCCTAAACAGCAGTGTTGTGTTTAATCATGTGAGAATTCAAGTTGCTTCATGAAAGCGATTGCATTGAATGTAAGCATTAAATCTGCAAAAATAATTAGTAACTATTCTTTGGTTTATAAATTATAGTCCCTTAAAAGTGATGAATATTATTCTATTAACATGTAAGTTGGTATCATTTCCCCAGAGACATAAATGCCTGCACAATTTGTCTAAGTCTGTAAGCTACCAATAATAGTTCAGGGCAGCTTATTGGATGCTTGGCACTGTCTTAAGCGTCTGCTACAGATTAATCCTCAAAAATAATTATCACTGTCATTTCCTATTATCTCCATTTCAAAGATAAGGAAACTGAGGAACCAAGCTGTAAACAGTTTGTCAAGATTAGACAGCTGCTCTGTGGGGGGTCTAGAAGTTAAATACTATGTTTCGGAATCTTGCTGAGTTATTCTGTCATTGTTTTTATGTATATATTTTAGAATATACATATAGTATTGCTCTTTATCTGACAGGTATATTTTTAACATAATGTATAAACAAAATGATTCATGTGAAGATGTTTTAACCTTTCTACATTTTATTTTATAGTATGATATCATGGTTCCTATCACTAATGGCTTAAAGGATTTCATTCCTCTAATAATATTGACTGAAACAAAAGGGCACATAACCACATTTTTATAAATATATCATGTGAATTACACAGTAGTAACAATAAAAATGTACTAAAGGAAATAACAATTAGCATGCATGTTCATTTTGAATCAGGTCTTTTTCCTTTTTTTTTTTTTTTTTTTAGAAAATAGCTAAGACCCTCTACTACAAAGGGTATGGGATGGGGTTCTGTGATGTACACAGGCACATGGGGAAAAAAGGACACTTTTTCTTCAAGAAGAATGTTCCTGTATTGTATGTACTTCACATTGTTTATCTTTAGAATCACATTTTATGTAATGGGAATCAATATCAGAAAATCACAGAGTAGAATGCAAAAATTAAATTATTTTTAATGTAAATAACATGAGATGGCGAATACCTCTTACACTTTGGGAGGTGACCCGGGATTCTCACTCATATCGCCACTTCCTTCCAGTGCTATGTGAGCCAGTAACTTTTAGTCCGAAGGTAATTAATGAGAAGTCTCTTTACCTATTGTGAATTGTTTAAGGCTCAGAGGATAGAAAGGATTTTCTGCCAGCAACGATCTTTGTTCTCATCTGGTGTTTTACTACTTTACTTCCTTTCTACTGTTCTACTTTCCTATTTCACTTCACCATCTGCTCTATGTGCCCTCCCAGTAGTGCATCTTTTCAGGGAGGAGGAACATCCGTTCATTCCTTAATTCAGGGTCTGCAATACATAGGCCGGGAGAACACTGTTGTCATTATTTTCATTCTTGCCATCACAGCGACCCTATTATTCTCCCAAACTAAACTGATGACTACACATTGGAATATGAGGTTTAGCTCCTGCAAACACTCATTCTTGTGGAAGCCTGCCCAGTAGCCTTCATTGCTATAGGAAGTAAGGTCAACCCTCCTCTATTCTGTCCAGTTCATCTCATCTCAGGAAATTTAGTTGCTAGTGTATTAGGGAAATTTCCTTGTTATCATTGAAACTTTGCAATGCGGGGAGGGGGGACATACGAAAGAAAGAAATAGCTATAATAAGGACATTATTCAGCAATGCAATAGTAATAAACAGTATAAAATATATAAAATAGTTTAATCTAATCTTGAGAATAAAAATAAACATTGGAAGAAACCCAATTTTATACAAGTCAGATTATCAAAACTCATCTTTGATCAATAATATAGCCCAGTGTGTATATATAAATAGTATGAAATTGCAAGAAGGGGGGTTTAGCAAGAGACTACGGAATAACTCTGAGGTTATTTAGCAACAGACTGTGGAATAAACTGTAGGTTATAATTGGGACATACCATATTATATCAAAAGTGTTGGCTAACCACAAGTGGATATGGAACAGATAAGCCAGGGAATGTACTATCTTTACAACAGAAGTGTTTCTTTTTTGATATGTGCAATAGGTTAAATAATGACTAAAAAGATTATTTATATGAAATGGGGGGGTCAGAGGACACTGCTGATTTCACAACCACCTTTTAGATGTTACAGCTGTAGAAACCAATAATACAACTATCATACATAATATTTTGCTAATAAAATTACTTGTAGATTCTTTTGGTACACAACCTGGCTACTGTATGCTTTTAACATGAAATAAAGTATAAAGAAACCTAAGCTAAAACCTGACTAAATTTATTTGCTTATTATTTACTTGATTATGTTCTGTCTCTGGTCAATAGCATAATAGTCCAATAATCATGAAGAAAATATTCAGACTATGTATTATATTTAATGGCAATCAGAGGAAAGTTGTCTTTAAATTGTGATAATACTGGTGATATTTTTAAAGTATTGAGCTAAAATGAAGCATAAACTATTGTATCTATCTCCTGTTTACCTTCTATACTTATCTAAATTTATGAATACATGTATTCAGAGTTTTCACCCTGAATACTATCCACCCATTGCTGGCTTTTCTTCTGTTGTAAAGTAGAACATTCTTTTTTGCCTTGAGAGATCATAAGCCAATTTCTGGTCATAAAAATTACTAAAACAACTTTGAAATGACTTCCTTGTATGTCAGAAAGTGCGTGTGCACACATGAACTAAAAATGTTAGGGGATGAAATAACCAAAATAATGGAAATGGAAAACAAAGACATAAGCAATAACAGACTTCGTGCATCTGAGAAGGCTGAAAAACAAGCCCTTTAGATAAGTCAGGAGTCAACTTGATCTCTACAAAGCCTTAAAGATTCATAGCACAAGGTTCAGACCAATATCCCTGACCATTCCTTGGCAACAGAGGAGTTTCAAAATTCAGATGCTAGGAAGGTGATATATTGCATAGCCCTCATACTATGGAACACCCATTAATACTGGAAAGAAGTATACAAACTTTAGGGTGAGGAAAAAGAAAGAGTATATATATCTAGGAAGCCCATAGTTTGGCTAAAAATCAATAAAAACATACAAAATAAACATGAAAAACCTGCACATTTTTGTTCAGGAGACAGAAGTGAAGAACTTTTTTTTTTTTTGTCTGTGACAATATAGAAAGATACTGTTCAAAACAAAACAGGAGGATCAGCCAAAGCATTTAAAAAGCATTAGAGTGCGGTGCCTGTGGCTCAGAGGAGTAGGGTGTGGCCCCCATATGCCGGGGGTGGTGAGCTCAAGCCCGGCCCTGGCCAAAAACTGCAAAAAAAAAAAAAAATCATTAGACACAGGCATAAAGTAATGTAAAGGACATTGGAAACTCAGGAAAGGGGTCGGGTGGGAAGAGAAGGTCGGGTAATGAACTTTATTCCAGCGGCAGAAATACTAAAAGCCCTGATTTCAGCATTACGCAGTGTATCCATCTAACAAAAATATTTGCACTCACTTTATGTTTTGAAATTAAAAAAAAAAAAAATCAAGCTGCCAGAGTTCCTGTCCCATTTTCAGCTACACAATTGATCAATTGATCTTCTTTACTTTGAGGAGGAGGATGCGTTGATTGGATTTTGTACTGGGAACATTAGGAATGCCTGAGATTGGAGGAATCATATCATACAGGGCTTGAGTAAGAAGCTGAAAGAGGAGCGATGCATTCCACCCTCGAAGGCAAATGACTTCCAAGACCAGACTCATCTAAGCTGTCCATGGAACGGGTCAGATGAAGACATTTCAGGCATGTAAGAATTTAAAACATTTCCATTTTCAGGCAGATACAAGAGGACAGGTGTAACAAAATGAGATAGCATAAAAAGAAACCACGTGTATGTAAACTCAGAGGATAAAGTAAAAAAGAGCAGCAGAAGCTGTCTCCAAATTTATGTTAAAGGGACTTAGGGATTTGAGAATTAGGCAAAGTGAGTGAGTGGCCTGTCCAGCAAGTTGAACAGTTTCTAGAAAAATTGATAACTCTTGATGTTTTTGAATATGATACTAGGTCAAAATTCTGGAACTCCTGGGGAGTGACATAGTGTTTGTTACCTGTAGAAGAATAGTCATGTTATATGTGCTTCTTCTGTGAATGGGCATAAAACAGAGAAGGTCTATAAATCATAAATGACGATATAACAATTTCTATGGAAATTGTGTGAATGGGGATGGCAATAGAATAGGATTTTTGAAGGAGTTCTAGACCAGTATCTTCTCATGTATAAAAATAGAAAACAAATAAACATGTTGTTCTAATATAGAAATGTAGTGTAGTGAGAAAAAAAAAAGGAATGAAAACTATATTAAATGTTCAAAGTGGTTTCTTCAGTGTAAGAAATGGGAAAGGAAAATGGGAGATTGTTTTTTCCCCTGTAGGTCCTTGTAGAATTATTTGATTCTTTACATTTTTGCATCCATAATATCATTAAAATGTATACAAATGATGAAGAAAAGAGGAGAGAAAGAAAACAGGACACACAGACTTTAAGAGACTAGTCAAGCCCGCTGTGGCCGGGTACACGCAGGTTTCTGTGAGGAATAATGAGAACAGCTGGGAAGACAATCGGAGGCCTCATTGTGCGAAAAGTGTGTCCCCACTACAACAGGCCGTAGGTATCATTAAATAATCTTATATGGAATAAATGCATTTTAACCCCCAGGCCTTCCATAGGGCACTGTCTGAAGAGAAGAAAGACTTGTTTTCTCAAGCCGGCAAGTATTTATTGTGAACAAATAATTTTCCGTGTATATATTATGGTCTTCTTTCTGGTACTATAATTTTAGCAGATCAGGGATGGAAGAAGTAAAAATATAAATATAAAAAAATATTATCATGACCAAACTACTTATCTTAAGGCTTTGGAACTTCTCTTGGGAACCCTCCACGTGGCGTCTTCATTTAATTCTAGTTTTTGATTATGCAAGTACTTAAAGCACTGTAAGTACAGAATCAATTATCAGCCTTTGTTAACTCAAACGTGTTCTGCAAATTACAGCTGCTGCTTAAACTAAACCCCTCTCTGGACCTGCAAAAATATGGCTAAATGATGTCCCTGAATATTCTCTTTAACTAAAGGTTCTCAAACATTAAAACACATAAGAATCAACTGGGGATCTTATTTAAAATGCAAATTGCAGAACTGCAGAGCCCCATCTCAAGAGATTCTGATCCAGTCATTCTACTCCTACGGCCAGGAATAAGTAAGTCTCTCTATCTCTCTCTCTCTTTCTCTCCCCAAGCCACTAGCCTTCTCATGTGGACTAAGGACAATATTTAGGAAAAAACAAAATAAAGCAAAATAACTATAGATTTCTGTTATTTGTTTATACTTTCCTTGGCAGTTTCATTCTCTCTGGTAAATTGTTTTCTTGCATTGAGAATACAAGAAATATTATTAGTAATGTCTAGCAGATAGAGCATTTACTTTAAATTTGAACTGAACCTGGTAGCTGTTGGGGACAGCCACGGCTAAAATAACATTCATCAGGTGCACCTTTAAACACCCCCCAGAATAGCAGCAGCTAATGATACATTTTAACGACTATTGCCCACTATTGTCTGAGTGACAATTACATACCCATGCCATATTTTTGAAAATAGGTACAATATTTCTTAGGGAGAGGCAGATTCTGTGATATTTTAAACCATATTATTTTATCCAAGTATAAATCTTTATAGTACAACTAAATTAGACTGATTTGTAGACTTATTCATATAGTTTGGCCAATCTCAATAATTCTACAACCCCCCCCCCAAATTAACGAGTCCTTTTCTTAATGCAAAATAATTGACAATTTCAAAGACAATATTTTGGAAATATTTTTGAAATATATTTGAATATTTTGACATATTTTTAGCAGAAAATGAAACTTGAGAATAGATTAAGAAAACCTAAGGACAGTGAATCTATCAGGAATAAAAATAAAAGGTTTTGAAAACTACTTCTTTGCAAATGCAATGTTTCCTTAATAAAAACAAAAATTGAAAAAAGCAGTCATCAACCAATGTAGATTTCTCCTAATAATTTTAGGTTAGCTAATTAATTTTCTAATCAGTAATTTCTTAGCAAATTTCAGCCCCACTATGGCTTTGCTTCTTAGTGGTTATCTAAACAGTACTCCACAAATAACCCCCAACGTGGTCCTTATGTGTGGGGAAATTGTCTATAATTTCTCTCTTTCCAATGGGATAACCAACCTACATATGGCTCCCTGAGATGTGCTTAAAATATAAAACATGCACTAACTTTGGAAGACATATTATGCAAAAAAACCAATACAATGTAAACTGCCTCATGAATAATTTTTACTATATCCTAAAAATATAATAGTTTGAGATTCATTAAAATGAACAAAACATATGATTAAAATTAATTTCTTCTGTTTCTTTTTACTTTTTAAATTTCTGTTGAACTAAAAATCATAAAGTTAACTATGTGGCTGGCATTATATTTCTTCCTATTATTTTATTAAAATTTTTATCTTTGGTGAAGTATAATTGAAGACTATATTTAAGGAGCAGAACTTGATGTTTTGACATAGTACACATTGTGAAATGATTACCACCATCAAGCTAATTAGTATAGCAACTCACACAGTTACTATTTTTTACATTTATTTATTTGCAGCAAAGATACTTAAATATACAATATAGATCTACCACATTTTAGCAAATTTCATGTATACAATACGGTCTTGTTAAACCCAGTCGCCATGCTGTGCCTTCAATTCTCAGAACTCACTTATCCTGCCTTACTGAAATCTTGCCGTATGGCTCTATAAAGATCATGCCAAAAATCAGATGGCTTGGGTGGCACCAAAGGAGTAGGGCACCAGCCCCATATACCAGAGGTGGTGGGTTCAAACCCAGCCCTGGCCAAAAACTACAAAAAAAAAAAAAAAAAAAAAACCAAAACAGATGGGTTGTCCACAGAAGTATCTTGATGAACAATGCAACCATTATTTATTTATTTTCCTCTGCCACCTCTTGTTATCATTCTTTTACCAATGTCTCTTGGCCAATGTCTCTTGGCATAACTTCTCAAATAAACTACTTTCACTCAAAAAAAAAAATGAGATGGTTATGTTAATCAGTCTGATTTAAGCATTCCACGTTGTATATCAAATCATCACATTGTACCCTGTAAATGTATATAGTTATGCTTTAATAAAAATTAAGTTTAAAAAAATGAGCACCTTTCATGCTACAGTGTAATTTGGAGTGACATTAAACCTCCAGTCATGTTCTTCATCCTTTTATCATTTTCACTGAAAACGAGGTTGTAGGAGACACAAGTACAGTAGAGATGGGGAAGCAGCAGAGATGTCCTGTCCTTCTGTGGGTCGGCCTGTCCCGTTCCCTGTTCTGACCTCTCCCTTGAGAGCTGGTCTTTTCTTTGCTCTTGTCCTCTAAGGAGATAGCTCTGTCCTGGTGTCTGTCCTCCAGTGACTCTTCATTCTGAGTCTTCTGCAATAACCACTTCCATCACCTTCAAGTGCAGAAATCTGATAAACTTGGCTTTATGTTTTACTGTATGCCAGGTTCAAATACAAAGGCAAGAAAAACATCAGGCATTCTTAACTATAATTGTAAAAAATGATGTTTAATTTGCATATTTTAATTTACTAATAGATAAGCATATAAGGTTCAACTGAATCGGCAGAATATCTAAAATTTAAAGTTTTTAATTGTAGGAGTAAGGAGTCTGAAAGACTAAGAAGAAAGCCCTTTTTTCCCTTGGAAGAAGTAGTTTGCTAAGCAAATTAATAATGTAAAAGAAGTTTTCTGCGCTAATTACAATCCTTTCTTACTTGATCATTAAAGCAGTCTCCCTTTGTTAGCTGATGTTTTGTTAACCTAGTTTAGTCATAGTGTACGGTAATAAACCTGAATTTTTAAAGACATACTGCCTATTATTCTGTCATTATTTTCAGAATGAACCTACAAGAACTATAAGAAATAAATGAGACTTTAAAAAATGTCTTTAGTTTTTATAAAGTGCTACTTTTTTAATCATTCTTTTAAAAAAATTCTTTGGAGTAAAATTCAAGGTGTATGGTTTGTTGAATACTGACCAGAAGTTCGAATACCTTGACTTGAAGAAGAGTCTAAAGTTCAGACAAAATATGAGTTCAAAATACCTACCCGGTCTAACTAGTAAGATTCAATTAATTACTTTAAATTTATTTGCTTTAAATAGGTAATATCAATTAACGTAGTTCTGGCCCGCCATTCATTGTCCTGGGACTTCATTTCAGCTTTAATTAGAAGGATTTGTAATCTACATCTATAAAACTTAAAAATCACATTTCAATGCATACAATGCTCTTTTTCTGCCATTATAATTGCTAATCCTTCACTAATTTCGGCAGCGTGAAGCCAGGCAGGACATGGAAGGGGTGCAGGGTTGCTGTCACTAAGGTAATCACATTTTCTAGTGTATAGTGTTGAAAGTGAGTACAAATTTATCAAACCAATTGGAGGGGTTGGCAGCAAGGATCAAAGTCCTGTAGGGTCATGTGGGCTGAAGGAATCCACCCATACGGTGTCGAGTAACTCCCTGCTACCGTGCTAGAGAACAGGACCCAGTGCCCAGGGAGAACTAGTTGGCAGACACGCCACAGGCGGGTTGCACAGGTCCTGGCCAAATTCAGGTGTCCAATGCAGACCCACTTGACTTGGCTTCTTAAATCTGACTTCTTCCCTCCCCCCCACAGACCCTTCAGCCTAAAGTTGGCCCACAGCAAAGCTTCAGCAACCGTGCTAAGGCGCAGAATGCGCCCCAGTAAGAGTTCATTCTTAGAACTGGCTGACACCAGAGAAAACATTTCCAGTTGAACCACCACAGTCCTGCTCTCTGCGGGCTCCCTCTCACTTTTACAACTTTCTGGTAAAGTTCTCCCATC